>BJBW01007627.1:0-49890 GCA_004320125.1 Scolopax mira
TAGTTTAGTTTTTTCTAAACTCAGAGTTTTTTTCCTTTTTTTTTTCCCCCTTCCTCTCTTCTCTTTTCCTTAAGGGGGGAGGAGGGAGGGGCCATCTGTCATTCTGGTTGGTCAGTTCGGTCAAAACCACGACAGGTGTGCCAGGGAACAGCTGAGGTCACAAACCCTGTTCTCAAATGCCTTTCTACTGCTAGTGCAAGGCAAGGTGCTGTCTCTCTCATACCCTCCATACGATCAACTCAAAAGCGTTGCTTATTTTTAACATTGATTAAATTAATTGAAGCTGGCTTATACCTTATTAAGGTATAAGGTGTTTGCTGGTACATGGTTTGGGAAAGTAAGTAATGGTGAATTCCTTTGTTGTTATCAGTGGTACTCACCTCTAAGAGATGTGTATCGATGCCTTTTATCTTTGGTCCTGGAACTGGTGGCAGGATAAAGGCAATCATTCTGAAAAAAAACCAGAACAAATAAACAAGGTGTAAGTATGGGCCCTGTCTCTCAATATGTTTCCCATTCCCACACAGAATATGACTGATACTTTAAATATTTCTCCCATATCTGATACTCCCCTGTTGGATTCTATTTCCTGTCTACCTCTGAAGACAAGTAATTTACAAATCCAGTTACAGTTCATAAGTTACCCTTAGATGGTTTTATAAGAAAGACAACAGTGTTAAGATATTCAACTGGAAAAGTAACACTGCTAATTTCCTTCTATTGTCCTTTGCCCCTTAATCTCCATTTCTATAATATCCATCACTGGCCAAGAAACAGCTATGAGGGGCAAAATTCAGGAGGACTAGTGAGCCTGTATGTACATACTTGACTATCATCTGACTGTTACCACACAGGATTTATGATGAATGACTTCTGATTACTTTTCCATCAATGGTTTCTATGTCTTTCTTTTACTCAGCCAGCATTTTTTGCAAGACTTGTACAAAATTTATAATCTTTGTTAAAACATTCCTCTTTCAGATTTCATTGAAATTACCCAGCATTCTAATAAATCATTTGAGGAATGGACAGAAAGGTAGGCAGAAAGACAACTTAATAATATAACCTTGTTTCCTTTATGAAATCAGGGCAAAACCAAAAGATGTGTCTTCTACAGGGATAGGGATACTCCAAATGATGTTTGCTGAATTCTTACATGGCTAACCAAAATGATCAGATCTAATAGTGGCACATCTTCATGAACTGAGAATTTAGCCTGATTTCTCTAACAAACAGAAATACGTCTTTATAATTATGAATTGAAAGTCAAATACCTCTAACTTATAGTTTATAAGAGAACTCAAAAACAATTCAATCAAATGTTAGCAGTCTATTTTTGAAAAGTTTGCTGAGATTTTCATCTCCATCTAATTGCAAAATTGGTGACTTACCTGTACCCTTTCAAAACCATTGTCCAGCTCATGATTAAACATATAAGAGAGGACAAGACACCGACGACGATCCACACAATCATATCTTTTACTCTAAAATCTAAGAAACAAAGATAATTATTTAAAGATATTAATCTATTTAAAGATATTATAACCAACATGTAAAAAAGTCTCAAATTATTTTTATTTTAAAAATTGTTATAAACTGAGACATTTGGTATTGAATCTAGAGGCCTTTACTAGCATACATGGATCTCAACAGCCATTGTAATAAATCAATAATTTCAAAATAAATTACTCTTTATTATTACTCATAATAAATCACTCTTGATTAATAGCACTGTGCAGGACATAAACTCTATTGGAAAAATAACATAAAAATGTATGAAGAGCGAAATTTTGTCAGAGCCAGTTATAGCAATTGGGTTCAAACCCAACGATGCCAATACTGTAGCCATTTCATTATCAGATGCTATCATACAATTAATTAAATGGTGCATTAAATGACCTAGAGCTAGAGAAATTTTTAAGGATTTCTATTGTAACATGACACTTTTTACACTGAAGTCTTTATTTCAAATTTGTTGCAGATAAAGAGCTGTTACTGTCTGAAGTCTGAAGTCACTCTTTGTTGTCTATGTAGCAGTTTTAATGCAGTTATTGGTATTCTTTAAATTAAAAACTACCATCATGAGAACAAATGAGGCAATAAACAGAAAGGACATAGTTTAAATAAAGAAATTGATTCTCCTTTTTAACTTCAAAAAGTAATGAAGGGGAAAGCTAACTGGAATTCAGTTACCTCAGCAACGATGTTCTTATCTGTCCTAGGAAAACTACGGGATGTCAAACTGCATGGGTGGCACAAACAGCTAACGCAAGTACTACATGAATAACGATTACTGCCACTCACCAGTAGGGATCTGGATATACTTTTCAGAGCTCCATTCACTCCATGATCCATGGTGGTCTGGTTTGCAGTGAATCTGTACAATGTACTTTTTTCCAGGATTTAAACTAAACATTTTATATTGTGTTTGCTGTCCCACAAAAATAGTCTGGAAATTAAATAAAAATCATAAAATTGCACATAAAATTGAAACATTTTTGTATGATTTCTATGAAAATCACAGCTAGGTTTGAGGCTTGGTAACCAAATTAGGAATAGAGATCTAATTTGGATAGCTTCCTAGTAATTCCATGCCTTATGGAGGCATGGAATAACAGTACATTTGGTATATCTGTATAGTTCAGCTTTGTGACATAATTCAGTGAGAATGACATATGGCTCCAATATACTGTGCAAATTAAATTACTACAGAAACACATTGTGAGCATATGGCATCTAGGGAGGAACTGTGGGAACTGAAATGGTGAGTGGAGGAGTAGGCGGCAAGAAACAGAGGTGGGGGAAGAAAATGCGGAGAGAAAAGGAGTTGTTGGAACTGCACAAGGTAGTAAAAAGTGGATCTTGCAGTGGCCAGGACGCTGGGAAGGACAGTAGCAGGAGGCATGGGGAGGACGTACAGAGACAACTGAGAAATATTGCAGCAGACAGGAATGGCACGCAGTCAAGTTTCAACAGCTTAGTCTTTAGTTTGCCACCCAGTTGTTTGAGTTCCAGGTCCTGGCTATACACAATTTTTATTATGTGGCTATGAAAACTATTACCTAATGGCTATTTGTACAAATTTAAATGATTTTACATAATGTGACTGAGCGTTTTACTACCTAAGAATCATAGAATCATCTGGGCCGGAAGGGACCTTCAAAGGTCATCTAGTGTTTGTGGTTAAGAACAAAATATCACAATAGAAACCTGACTAAATGAGAATGAACTATTTAAGTTGTGATGCCAATATGATTAATATATAATGGCCACAGTTACAAATAAGTACTTTATCACCTGCACACAACAGCATCTGAAATACCAGTATTCTCAGTACAAAACTGTAGATCACTCAAGCACTTTTGAAAAATGATGAACTATTCAGTGTGCCCACTTCATTACATTCAGGCATGGGACCTGGCTGACAAAATCAAATTGATCAGAAAACATCATCTATCAAAAACTTGTAGCATTCTTACTTCCCATTCCTCTCCTTCTTCAGGCTTTAGTCGCAACTCATATTCAAGGGTAAGCCAACCAGATCTGACGTCAGCCAGTGGGGGTGGAGACCATGTTAAGACCAGATATGGTTTTCTATTTATTGGCTTTTTTAATTCCAGAGTTACATTCACAGGAGGATCTGGCTGCACTGTTAAAATAAAAAAAGTGACAATAAGAGTCTTTTTACTTGCATTTTAGGAAGAAATATAAAATGGTGCGAGTAGTGAGTTGCCACCTCCATTGTGTCTAATCTAGAGCTGGTGGATACAGGGATCAAGAGTTTCCTGATAAAGTAAGCATGGATTTATAAATTTGAAGAAAAACTTGAAGAGCAGTAAATATGTTGAGATGATGTTGAGATTTGCCTTAATCATTTATCACCAGTAATAATTTTTTCTTACATTACCATTTATTGTTGCTTTTCCCCACAGCAAAAGTTAAGATCTTTAGTGTACTGTTATGGAAGTTGTGTTTTACCATAATCTTGTCAAAGTTGTCATATATATTTAGGAATGCTGGAACACAGATATAGCTGATGAAATTTGCCTCTCCCTACTCCCATTTTTTACACATCAGCATAATCCCTACATGCATATGTAAGGATTCTTAGAAATAAAACTAAACAGTAATATTAAAGCCCTGTCTAGATCTCAAAAGTAAACCAAAATGGAACACAGGTTTCTGCTACAGTCAGGCTTGCAGCTTTCTCAGTTCAGAGTTAGAGCTTCTGCCTGTCATGTATGTATTTTACTGCTGTCTAATGCAAAGTTTCATCATGTAAGTATCAGGGCATGGAGGTAAAATTTAAAGCCTTTTATCTAGCAGCCCTTTTCCAGCTCACAGTCAGCCAGATCCTTGGTAACAAACTGATTATTGGTGATAATGTTCTATTCCCTTTTAAAAAACCTAAATACTTGTCCACAGTCACTGTGGAAAAAAGTCTGAGAAAAGAGATTATCCATGTGCTGGTATAAAAAACAGTAATTCAGATTTTCTAGGGTCTGGAAACTATTTTTAGATAATCAAATTTAAGTATTATTAGTTAAAAGATCAATTTTATTTCAGTTGCTGGTAGAGTGGAAAAAGATTTTAGCTGGATGATGTTTCTGAGGGTTTGACTGAAAGAAATATGGAAAACCAATAAATGGTTCTCTGAATGCAGTTTTAAGGCCTTTTGCATTTTAGTATTTCTTGTGAAATTAAAATGGTAAAGGGATGAATACTGATTTATTATTATACCAGATAAGATCTTATTTGTTCTCACAAGTTTTGAACTTGGATATAATACTACAGATGAGAAGGGCTGAAATTAAAATTTTTGTGCTGAAATCCATAATTTTGAATTATTGGTGCCACAGAAAGTACATCTCTTACCTATGTAAGTCACATCCACATAATGAGGATCAGAGATGTTACTTCCCATTTCATTAGTTGCCCTCACAGTAATATTGTATATGGTCCAGAAAGAGGTATGCTTTTTATCAAAGTAGCATGAATTGGGGCCCGCAGTTCTGTAATCTGGACATTCATAAACTTGTTCTTCTCTGAAATGGACAAATCACAGTGATTAGATTACACAGACCTAACCACCTAACCACCTAACTTTGGTTACTATTAGTTCAGCAACATTTTGGACTAGATTAGGTTTTTCATGCCTGGAACTGTGAAGAAAATCAGAAAACTGCTTCCAGACTAATGAGTCACTAGAAAATTCCAGAGACTGTAGTAAATATTTTCCCCCCAAAATAAAATCTAGAAAGCCTGAAGAATTCAGGCTGTTGTAGATACAGCAGTGCACTAGCAGAGTGAAGTTCTTACTTTTCTGAATGCCATTGTCAACTATGTAGCCTTTACAAGCTCCAGAGAACCAGCAGAAGTGATTGCAAAATTCTTCTAACCCATCTGTTAAAAACTGATAATTTCCAATGTTCATTTCACACTTATGTGAGTTCTGTATACTACAGAACCTATTTTGGTCTTTCATCACCTGTTCCTCAAAAACCCCTACTTTATATCTGTCCCTCCAAATCCATTCCCAAGCTTCCCAAAGCAGGCAGGGACAGAACAGAAAGGTGAGCATGTAGTACTTGTTTTCCAGCTCCTCTGAGACGCATAATTACAAAAGTTAAAGTTGTGGGCCCTGGCTGGCTGGACCAGTAGCCATCTTTTTCCACTAAGACATGACTGATGCTGACAACTCCAGAGTTTAGCTTCCAGTTAGATTAGTACAAGGTTAGGCAGTGCTGAGTGAATGGAAAATAGTTTGCAGCAGCCAACAAAATATTGAATACACCATTAAAACGAAAGTTCAGCATGGTCTAAATTCCAAGACCAAGATTACTGCAGAAGCCAGGAGGTATTCATGGCCTATGAATAGCTATGCAAAATAAGCATTATCAGAAGACATAATTTTTAATATCTGGTCATTTTGGAAAGCTTTATTTCTGGGGCTGCATGGCCAATGAGCTACAGGACTGTGCATTTATACTGCATGCCCTTACACAGTTGCTGTGCCATGGCAACTTACAAGGCAGTCTATCTTTCAAGGCAGAAGAATTCACAAACATTTAAAAACTTGACATTATAAAGAGATCCTATTCCAACCTTAAATATGCTGCTGGTTGTGCTATTCCAGAATATGTCACTTGGACAAAAATATCTGCCGTGGAAAATGACATCTCCTAAATACACATCAGGATTATTTTCCAGATCCTTCACTGAATAATGAAACATAACTTATTACCCTTCTTTGCTGTAAAGCAAAGTGTAGTTAGTAGGATATCCTCCATCTGAACCAGGTTTCCACCAACAAGTAAATGTTTCCTTTTCTGGAGAACGGCATTTTATTATGGTTGGCTTTTCAGGAGGTGACTCTCCTGCAAGAGATAAAGAAATGAACTAATTAGTAAGTTTAATGCTTTAGGTAAACCCTGAACTCATAAAACAAGCAGAGAACAGGAAAATATTTCTTTTTCTACAAGGAAAGAAAAAGTTTTGCTTTGTATTGGCGTAGGAAAGGTTCAGTGGTTAGAGCAGCAGTCTGCTACTTTGACGTGGATTCAAAATCCTTTCCCACTGCAGCTATGCTGAGGAAATATGTTTTAGTTTCCTGGCTGTAGATGTTCTCTGTCCCCAGATTTGGTAAGGGGTGCTCAAATATTGTCATAGCAGGTTCTATAAAATGATTTAAAATGCACTCTGTTATCCAAACGATTTACTACACAAACCAATTTTCCTTCCAAAAATGTGTTTTTAAGGTGCTTCTGAATGTTCAAAAAATATGCCGTCATTTGTTTTGGCTTTTACAAGAAAAAAAACTAAGAATATGAGTGTTTGTCCATTTGTTTATGTTCTTGCCAGTAATTCTCTTTTGAAGTACCTATGCTGAGCTGATTCCAAAGATACAAATAAAGCAGCTCTCATATTTCGTTGTAAAGTAACGTTAGGCTACCATGATTGCTGCCAAGCGATTTATAATTATTTGGGTTCCTGATGATGTTTTTATAGACTCAAGCAAAGCACTTAGAGTAGGGTGGAGGAAAACGTTTAAATTTTGAATAGGCTGTGATCGAAACTTTTGCAATTATATATTTGTGGCAAAATATGGCCCTATTACATTAATAATACATATTTTCTACTATTTACAGTAGGGACATTGATTTTCCAGATTTCTAATTGCCTAAGGCAGATCTGAAAATGGGACATTTAAAAAATATTAACAGCACTTCAGCAATCTGCATGTCAAATAATGAATAATACAGTCAGTGACAGAAAAAGGTGGGTTCAGACAACCTGGCTAAAGTGTCTGACAACAAGATATGTTATCATGTATATTTAAATTGTCCACTCAAACCCAATAAAACATAGCTAATTACTTCAATGTGATTGTAGCTGCAAGTGTTATGCTTTTTTAGACATGGCAGTGCTTTTCGTCCATTTACTAATGAAAAATAATTATACAAGTATCATTACCTAATATCTATAGCTACAGATGAAATCAACATGATCTTAAAATAGAGGGATGGGAACAATAAATTATTTGGGCCCACCTGTATGAGAAGTGACTTCCTAGTAAATAACAGCCTGTTTGTCATGGCCAGTTTCAGCAAAGAATCCCGAGTCAATCAACAAGACTAAATATGCAATTACACATAAAATACAGCAAGATGCACAACACTGGTCCTTCAGCACTACCAAGTATTTGCATGAGGAACCAGGTTTTCAGGGCTGCCTTTTAGGAACCTTTCACAACACTGCACAAGTTGGAATTTTAAAACAATTAACAGAACAGTAGTCATTCACTCACCATTTGGGACCTGAATGCATCTTTCAGAGCTCCACTCACTCCATTCTCCAACGTCTAACATGCAACGGACCTGAACATAATACTTCAGCCCAGCTTTTAACTTAATAACTTTGTATTGTGTTTGCATTCCAACAGATATTGTCTGGAAAAGAAAATAGACTGGAAAATTAATAAATAATTGGGCTATTTTAACAAATAAACCATAAAGTAGTAGTCTCATGTCACTGACTTCTGGGCAAGGGTTTCAGTTGGATATTTTATAAGATGTGAATTTCAAAGAAGCAACTTTACAGAAAAGTGACTTTACAGACAAAAAGCGCTTCAGTGATGCTGCCATTCTCAAACTCAAGAACATATTTAATTGTAGACTTCCTATAGGTTAGTACTCCATCAGATCCACAGTATAAGGAACACTATAGTCAGTCCAACTCACAGATAAACCCTCTGTGTAACACTTCTTAGTGGTTTTAGTGCTTATTATTTAATGCTTTCCTCACACTTTTTGAATCTCTCTTCAAAAGTCTTTTAAGACACATGGCTTTCTCCATCATTACAGCATCAGCAATTTTGGTACCATTGTGGCCACCTGACTATGACTTCAGGAGCGACATTTTATCCTGGTTTCTCAGCTGTGGGAGTACTGTGTCCCACTCCTAGAAAAAAGGTCACAGATGGGAATGTCAATGAAAATAGCCTGTATGAGAAGGACATCCTAACCTTTCTGAGAGGGAGGTTGCCCCCACCTGATCATGTTGAAGAGGCTGCTGATGAAGATGACTCTCAGCCCAATTAAATAGTAATTAGAGAATAACTGAGAGATTTCTGAAAAATAAAGGGTCATCTTGACAAGCAGTATTAAAAAAGCATAAAAATTTGTTATAAGTGGGAAACTGAAAACTTCAGCAGTAGCTGAAGAAGGGTAAAAATAATAAGGAAATTGTAAGAGGGGATGTGAGTTTACGTTAAGTTAAAGCATCCATGTCCCCTGCAGAAGCAGGTGTAACTACAGGAGTTTGTACTCCCAGGAGGGTGTGGGGGTGCTTGTAACCTTCCTGGGAGAGGGGAATTTCTTTATATAGCAGCATTGTGGGACTTGTTATGGAAGCATGTATATAAATTTGTAGGTGCCTATTAACATTTTTAACAGCACAATATTGTGAATTATCTGTTATATTGCTGTTACCGACCTTGACTGCATAGTTAACTGACTGCTTGTTAATTAGTTCTTGATCAATCAATAAACTGCTTTCATCCTGGTTTGGTTTAAAGTATATGAACTGAGCAGTCCCTTACTGTGACACTTGGGAACAGACACATTGGCAAAAATTCCAATTAAATATTGTCTCAGTGCATGAAGTAGGGTCTTTTTATTATATGACATCAGGATGATTGTACAAATACCTTGAATTACCTGTCTCTTCACAACACTACAGTGTTTTTCTTTCTTTAATCAGATTTGTTTACATTAATATTTTTGTCCTTACAGAAACCAATATTTTTATAATACCAGTTAAATTCAGTCAGAAGAACTCAATGAAAAAAGCATTCATACAATAAAGCTATTTTCCCATTACCTCCCACTCTTTCTTTTCCTCAGGTTTTAGTCGTAGTTCATAGTGATATACACGTGAATTAGAGCTGACATCATCTAATGGAGGTGGAGACCATTTTGCCCAAAGGTACATTGTGTTAGCAGATGTTTTTGTTTCCAAAGAAAGGTTCACAGGAGCATCTGGCTGAACTGTATAAATGAAAAGTTTGCTGTTAATAATTTAATTTTCTCTCATAAAAGGCATTGACTTTATGGTTTTGTATTTCATTACATTAATTTCAGATCATTCAGCACTTTTGTAAGGTAATAGTGTAATAGCCTTTTTTTTTTTTTTCCTTTTTTTTCCTAATAATGTTTAACTGGCTTCAGATTTACCACCGTATCATCAAATCTTAGACTTTACTCTGAATTTGTCAGGCTGAGGAAATATAAATCATCATTTCATTAGGCCACTCTTGTGAAATTAAAAGATGAGATATTTCATAGCTAAAAAGATTAATTCATCATTACATTCATCATTACAATGTGTAGAAATATGCAGAAAGCAGAATGGAGTTATGAATATGAAACAATACAAAGAGCCAGTAGAGTGCTTAGGCAATTATTTTTACTATCCCAAGATCGCAATGCCATCAGGCAGAAAGATGTTTACAAATGGAAAATGTAGGTATCTTAAGCTAATTTGAAAGTTTTATTCTTCGGTGCTAGGAATTAACAACACTGTCACTGGTTTTAATTGAAATACTAGAGTTAACTAGAAACTGGAGCTAATTTTTCAAGTTAAAATAACAATATAACATGTGGTTTTCACATAAATTAAAGATGCATATTTTAGATCTTCTGTAGATAAACACCCCTCCATAGTAAGTTTCATTTCACAAGAGATAAATTTTTCATCATTGAAAAATTGTCCTGGGATTAAAATACCACATACACCTCCAACTAGTTTGTTTTCCATTTCATTCTTCCCTTTTTACCTATGGAGGTCACATCCACATACTGAGGATCTGAGCTGTTACTTCCAATCTCATTTGTTGCCACTACGGTGATATTATATGTTGTCCAGGGATTAGTGTGGTTTTTATCAAAGTAGCAGGAATTGGGACCTGACGTTTGGTAGTCTGGACATTCATAGATACCTTCTTCACTGCAATAAAATGAATTAAAAAAAGTTAAAGTTTACGAAATGAAGCAAAGCAAATAATATTCTAGTAATTGCCTAGGTTCAGCAAAGAAATTTGAAATGCTTAACTTTAAATCTATATATAATCCCGCCTTTGGGAAACATTTTGGTGAGTGTCAAATGTTATTACCATAAATGCTTCATTATTATTTTTACTGCAATTTTTCAGGCTGAACACTTTCATCCTCTTTTTCATATGTATGAATATATAATCAAAAGAATGGAAAGAGAAATTTCCAGAAACATCATAAGGTAATTTTAAAAAATTACCTTAAAAGCAAGTTAAAAGGCAAATTAAACATATTCAGTTTGACTAAAGAAGAGAAGTTACTTAGTATCTCTTTACATATTTCCCCTGGAAAATAATCTGATGGTCTCTATGCCAGAGAAGGTTTTGTTTTCAGCAAGACTTTAATTTATCTGCTTTTTTAACATGATGATCATCAGAAGTGTCTCAACATTTTATAATTTCTTACTTATTACCTTTTATAAGTCTTCAGCTTTTTTAGGAGAGGGATTGTTTTGTACTCAATTAGAGCTGAACTGGGTGATGTACTCAGAGCCTGTTCCAGGTGTGAAAAACTGCACAAACCCAAAGCACCAGATGAGCTGTTTCAAGGATGCACTTCAGTCCCACTGTTATGTCCTATGCACTACTAATAACAAGATCTTCTAGTTTCCAGGCAGTTTTGTCCCCATTCACAGAGAAAAGACATGAACAAGGGACTGTACCTGAGAGAAAACGAGCAAAGAAAGGCAACGGTGGCCCAGATCTGGATTGCTTGGCAGTGCCTGATGTTCAGCAGGTTTAATAAATGGAGAAGAACTTATATCCATCCCTAAGCAGGCCTGTTCAGAGCTGTCATACACATGACTTAAACAAGCCATTAAAATTTCTGTTGTGATTGGAGTTGAAACATCTGGACTTCCATAAAATAAAACTTCTGGGATCATTGTTGAGTGTGGTCAAAAGGCTGCATCTTTCTTGATCGATTAAAATCAAATGTTTTTTCGTTTATTTGATTGAAGCAGGGAAATCTGAGGCTTTATCTTGTCTATTCTGAACATCACTGGATTTATTCAAGACATGTAACCTCTGACCCTCCCTGCCTACTTGGCCCTGTTCTAAGACCTCTTGTTTTCAGGAAGAAAGTGCAGTTATACAAAGAAGGACAAGTTAAGCAAAGTAACTAAACATATACACCTTTTATTTTTTAACAGGATTGGGGAGACACAGAATGTACCAAAACAGTAACTTTTGAGAGAAATACCTACATCTGATTTTACTCCATTTTGGGAACCATGAGGTTGCTGACAAATCCAAAAGGGGAAGTAAAGACTCTATAGGTTTTCTCCAGATGGGGGTTTTCTGTGCAGGATAATGGAGAAGCTCCTCAGCAGGTCCCTTGAGGGCACCACCAGCCCTCTGTCCCTGCCTAGCTTCCCTGACTCCTTCCCAGGCACCACTTGGAGTCCAAGTCCCCATTTCAGCCCACTGAAGCAGCAGGGTTGGTCTCCAGTTCCCATGCCCTTGCCAGGCATGAGCCTTGCTGAGCCAGCCCCAGCTCCGCCTCAGCCTGTCACCACCCCCAAGGAGGTGCCTGATGACCAAGGTTGGGTTGCTCCTGGTCTGCTCCACTGCCTGGGTGCGGTGGTGGGATGGACCCTGTATGGAGGAGATACCCTGTGGTGCCTTGATGCTTCCCTCCTCAGAGAAGCATGCCATTCAGCTAAAAGCAGTGTGTCTCCTGGAAAGATGGACAGCTACACCTTTCCCAACACATCTTTAGACCAGATCAATTTTAGGTCAGATGAGTTTCAGTATGGCCAGGCTGAAGGTTTGGGACTGGAGGTGGTCATGTTTCTTTCCAACAAGGGAAAGCCATTGACCTCACACAGGCCTTGTTGAGTATCTGAGGTTTAACATGGATTCATAAAACCACCTTTGTAAATTAATGTTATAACTCCCTTGTTCTGTCATAATCATCACATGATCACTTACAGAATATGTATGCACTGCTTGTTACCTGTCCTTGCTGTAGAACAGGGTGTAATTGGTAGGAAGTCCTCCATCTGAGCCAGGCTTCCACCAACAAGAAAAGGTTTCCTTTTCTAGAGAACGACATCTTACTATCTTAGGTTTTCCAGGGTATGATTGACCTAGGGAAGTGCAGAAATCCAGCTAGTTACATTAGAGTTGGACAATGTTATTGTTGAATGATAAATTCAGCAAGGAATGATTTTTTGAGGACAATAAAATTATTTGAAACTATGGACTAAATTTGGAAAATGCCTGGAAAAGGGGTCAAAATTTTCAGAAAAGTAAATATGTTTTACATTAAACTTCTAAAATAGATCCTAAAGTTATTTTACTTCTCTTTTTCAAAGGAAGATTTTATTTTTACCCAAACTTTAAAAGTGTCAAATTATTCCCAGATTAAATGAAAAGGTTTGGAAGGATAACCTTTTGTTTCTTCTTGAAAGGTCCAAAATTTTTATCTAAAGGTCATCTTAAAATTAAATTTCATCTTCAACTCTGTAACAGAACCAAAACTCCACTATTTCCACATGTTTGGGGTAAATTATGGTACTAGAAAAGTTTTGTTACGGGACAAGTAACAAAAAGAAGGAATCAATGGGCTGAATGGGGCAATTTTTGTATTGGCAACCTGAATGTATTAATTAAGTATCTGAATATTCCCTTATAATTCCTATACCTTTAAGAGTATTTTGTGGTAAAACCACTTGTCTTTAACTTCTACCAAGAACAGACAAGAAATTTACATAGATTTTGACATGAAAAGCATGTGGCTTTTCAACCTAAGCTTACCTTTATTTTATTAAAGTTCCATATCATTATCTCTAAGAGTGTTACTAGTCATATGATGCTAATTCCCAAGAAGGTGACAAGCATGGAATGAGTATAGGGATGGAGCAAGTGTCTTTGATCATTGCCACCACATAATCATTAAATTGATACTACAAAAAGAACAGAGGACTCAAGCCATCTTAAAAATCTCCATACAAAACTTCAGAAGAAAGGAATTTAAATATGTACAGGGTCCAGTGGTGGTCCGGATAGATCCATTAAAGCTTCAGACTTTTCTAAAGAAAGCGTTTTAAGGAAAAACAAGTGTTTTGGAAAGTGGTATACTCACCAGTCAGACCTACTGCAGTCAGAGCAAGTAGCAAAATAATTGGAACTGATGATGTCAATTTCTGCTTCATGATGTCTGCTTCTCCTCAGGAGGAAATATCAGATCAAGGGCTCACTGAAAATTAGGCCATCATGCAATAGTCAATAACAAGGCTTAACATGTCTTGATCAAACTCCTTTATCAATTGCAGCTAATTCATTCTTGTTATTTCTCAAAAATGTGGAGCAACCCCTACAGTTCCGCTTCAGAAGTAGAAAACCTGAATCTCCTAAAAGTCTTCAAATGCTTATCAGTGCTAGGATTACAATTCCATAACATTAACAAATTTTGCATATTTATTTGGTATTTTAGGATAGTGGGTGCTTTTCTCAAAGCTCTAACTTTTAGACTCATTAATTTACCTGAGAAATCAGCCTTTTAGAAACAAAAAATACACACTTTTATCCCTGCTGATATAAAGAAGACCTCCACATACGTGAACTCTGAAAGTCCTGAAAGTGGAAGACAAATAGAAAATATCCAAATTTATTTAGAAATTTATGATTTTTGAGCTAATCTCATGACTTCTGAATATTTGGGATTGCAATGTTGAATTCAGGACCACCAGAGCTGAAGAATTCAACTCATTGTTTTTACTGCGTTTGATTTTGCAGTGAAGTGGAAATGCCAAGATCAGAGAAAACCAAAACAAAACAAGAACAAACCCCCCAAAAACCCCAGGGATAAAGTAGCCTAACTTCGCAGTTAATTTATCAGGTGAAAATGCAAGATGGGATTCAATTATTCCTCTTTCTTCAGCCTGTAAAGGTTAGAGCCTGAAAGACAGAGGTGCAAGCTGGAAGCCACCAGCTGTGAAGACCCAGTCCTTGCAGTGGGCTGACACCACTAGATGTCCTCAGAACTCAGGTTACAGCTCAGGGTGATCAGGACTCCCCGTTGTTGCTAAATCTGTTTGCTAAGCCTAAAGAAAAGACAAAATAGCTTAAAGCAAACCTCCTACTTCTCCCACCAATATGCTTCCTGTTGGAGTTGGAGACTCCAGTTGGTTATTTGATTCTCAGTAGTCAACCTCACTCTTGAAACTAAAGGCAAACAATCTACTCTCTAAATAGGAAACTCCTTACCTCACCTCCCCACTCCTACCAAGCACATCTGACAGCTATCTGTGTGCTTGAAACCCATTCAGTGTTGCACAGTGTGGAAACAAACTGTCTTTTTGCAGAGGATAAATTATTTGTGTGACGACTCAATTTTCATTATGCAATTAATTTTCTGTATCAAAAAACTAGAATCCATCAACATATAAATGTTTTTCAAGCACAAAGGCAAGTAAAGTGTCAATTAATTTAACTGAGTCTAAACCATGTTTGCTTTGGACAATGTGGAGAAGAACAGCAGTTTGCTACATTTCCATATACCAGCTCTGACTATCCAGGCACGTTTCACACATGTAACTGAGTTAGAGGCTGCAAAATCACATCTGGGTTAGTTTTAAACTCACTTACAGCAATCTGTGCATATACAGTCAGGGAGAGAAAACCATTTAAATATAAATTACAGTTTTGTGTAAGCATGTGCAAATTTTATGACAGTAAACAAACAGCAGTTACAAACGCTAGTGTTTAATTTCAGAAATGAGCTGTGTTATATAATACGGAGCACAGACCACTGAGCCCATGCAAGAACAAGGCACATTTTTCTCCAGTGAAGGTGAAATAATGAACTGTAAACAGTAACTTTCTCATGTATGTATGATACCACTTACAATATTTTATTATTTCTGAAAGTAGTTGGAACATTTGCAAAATACAACACTTTCAAACTAAGACTCATACTGTGCTTCCTTATGGTGAACTGGTACCATGGTTATTTATTTATTTTTACTTTTAGAGATGTATCTTTTCTGTGTGCAGCATTGACAGATAAAAAAAAAAAACAAACTGATTACAGTGAGTAAAAGAATAAAATTGTCAATATGACAAAAGAGAGAGGCATCATCAAGAAAGAGTCGTATTAGAGCACTCCACAAGGAAAATGGGATAATTTTGGAAGCTGAAGACCAAAGAACCAAATTAAATAGAAATAGGATGAAATTGATGAATTTAAAACCAAGTATTTGTTCTTGGGAACATTTATATTTTAAATATGAGATGATTGTGAACCCCTTCAGCACTGCAGCTGAATAAGAACAGGAGAGATACAGGGGATTAATATGGACCTACTAGTGCCACAGATTGAACTCTATGTATAATTATGGTCACCTTACTTGGGGGGAAAAAAATCCAGGTTAACCTCTCTAGAAAAGATACTGAACACAGCTACACAGCTACGAAGATGAACAGGGGACACAGAAACTGCCTCATGTTGGAGATTTAAGGAATTGGCTTTTTATGTCACACAAGGATGGCTGTATTCTATAAGCATAGCAGAAGATTAGCATCAAAAGAGGGAAATTAAGAATGTGTAAATGTCTAGCAAATGTTGGACAAGAACAGATGGCCATAATTAGCTCAAAAATTAGAGAAAAAATTTACCATCACAGCAGTGAGTTTCTGGAATAGTCTACCAAACATAAAAATCCCATTTTTCCAGGTAGTCTGATCTATTATGAAATAGATATGACATACAAATTTGTGACAGCTGAGGACTGGACTTCATGATCTAATATATGCTTACCACGCCAGTATTTCAATTCAAATTGTTGCTGTATGCCCTATTTTACCTTTAGGATTAAACTCTTTCAAAATATTTTTTATTAAATAATTATCAGAACCTCTGTTTATTTGAAGATCATGCATAAAAACCTCTTAGAAAAGCTTCATTCTGAAGGAATATACACAGCAGAGAAATAGCCAGGAGACTCCAGGCATATTAACTATATTCTATTTGTTCCAGTGCCTATGTTTCTATAGTTGCCTGGTATTTGGTTTTTGTGATTCAAATATTGTATATGAGGCTAGTGGAGAGATGTCTTGTTTTTTAAAAACATTTGCTTTAATAACAAAAATAATGCCCACTTTGTCATATCAAAAGTGCATCTCCCCTATCTGTGGCTGTGAAAATGGTTTCATAGAAGTGTAGCTAGCATTACTGAACTTGCTGTGGGAGGATGCCTCACTTTTGGTACTGAATGCATTCATTTATAAAGGACACAGTGGACATTGATTTGCCAGAATGTCATGCAAAACCAAGGGTTGAGCAACTGATATTAAAAGATCACATGCCTCCTTTTTGAAGTTTGACTTTTTTTTTAAACTCTGGTGAAGTTATCACATTCTAACGTTAGAGCTGAATTTCTCTATTTTAGTGCAGCTGTTATATAGTATCAACGGCTGCACAATTGCACCCCAGAAATCAATACACCAAATAGAAATGGAAACGATTACTGGGTTTTAGACTGCAGGAAGTGTTAGATATTCCTGTAAAACAACACTACTCTGTAAATAACAATACTATGAAATGGTACGTTTGAAGACTGTGCTTACAATGCTATTAGATGCAGCCTAACATTAAATACCAACACTGAAATCACGTGCGGTGGAGCAGGGTTGAGAGAAAAATGTCCTTGTCCTAACTGAGTTCTAGTTTTCACATTCTTTTCTCTCTCTTTTTTTGTCTATGCCAAAGGACGAATGTCTTCAGATTGACAGAGAAGTCTTTACTCAGTTCTGCCCAGATGGAAAAAAATTCTATCTGCAATGTTTTCGGGCTTGCAGGAAGGGGAAAAATTGTATAGCACCCACTGGCAATGACATGGCAATCACAAGCTTTTGTTGTGCTGCTAAAGAAATCTAAAGCCAAAAGTACTTTATCAATCTGTACTTAACAAGATTCACATTCCCACTAGTTAACGACAGATAGACAGACAATAAACAATGTCCATCTTTCAGGCCTGTGGAAAGGCAGTTTAAGGAGTCTAAAAACGTTGTAGTTCATCACCATTTAAAAGGCTGAACTACAGCTGCATGAAACTAAGTACAAATAAAGAGCAGAATGTAGAAGGTAACCACCCAGAATTCTACTGGCCATACATTCAGCTATACTGAGGACATTGCATGAGTCTGCCTTCCCACACCAAATTCTTAAATGCCAGCACTGATAAATGCCCCTAACCAGGACCTGGGCATCACTGTCACTGATGTGTTTCTGAATGACAGGGACAGTTGGGAGTACACTGCAAATTTAAAGCTGTGGATGGGCAGCATGTCCAGAGCTCTGCTTTCCCTCTCTGAATAAGCCCTAATTGGAACTCTCCAGATTCTGAATCCCTCATGCACCCAATACAGCCTTCATGGAGATGAATAGGCTCCAGAGAAGATAAGGAATTAAGGCATGTGACTGGGCTGAATTTCTTGTGACTGATTCCAGGTGGTTACTTTTAGCACATAGGTTTTGTGGGGTCCTTTGTAAGGTTAGTTAGTTCCTGCTGTTGGCTATGTAAGCAGACCTAGACATCCAGGTAATTTCTTGGGATCAAGCATTCATCTTTCTGTGTTGCATAAACTGGAATCACCTACAAGTCATTTCAGATTTCACCTGAAAAGACCCTGTGAGGGTTTCTAACATGTTTTTCCTAAATTTCCCTCTTAAATAAACCTTCTCCTAATGACCCCTTGTAGTCCTTCCTTTGACTAGCAGTCAACACATGATGATGAATGAAACAACTTCTCTCACCCATAGAAATGTGCTCCTCAGTCTGAAAGACTTAAGTAATTATTGAAAAAGAAAAATCATGAAACCCCAGACTCTTGGCAACAACTTAGATGTTTCTCCATCAAAGTATTTATGCACTTAACTTCTATTGATTTTACAGAACTGAGCATGACACTCTTTTCAAAGCTCTCAACATCTAAACTGACAAGAAAAGCCAAGACAAACAGACTAAAGCACCATTATTCTTACTTTATAGATGGGGAACTAAGACAGACAATGATGAAGTACTTTGCTTAGATTCATATTAGGAATATAACCAAAGCTAAAAACTGATCCTGCTAGGCTTTTTTTTCCCTTTTCTGAATACTCCCTTTGTTTTCACAAGAAAACATGATTTAGCTAACAATGGCAATCGTCCTCTACCAGTCTCATAGCTCCTGAACATTCTATTTTCTTCTCTGGTGGTCAGTACATTTAGGATTATTACTTTTACAGCAGTCTTTTACATAAGCTGTAAAGAATAAAATTTTACAGTTTCAAAGTTAGAATTTATATTAGAACTTGAAAATTGCTCTTGATATATGATGGAAGTTCATCTCTACCAACTAACAAGCCAGCTCCACAGTCCTTATGTTTGATTGCCTGCCCTTGTCCTGGTGGAAGACTTCAACCTACCAGATATCAGCTGGGAACACAATATAGCCAAGAGGGAACAGGTTAGGAGGTTCCTGGAGTGTCAGGGACAAATTCCTGACACAGCTGGTGAGGGAGCCAGCTAGGGAAGGAGTCCTGCTGGATCTGCTGCCTGTAAATAGAGAAGGCCTTGTGGGGGATGTGACAGTTGGAGGCTGTCTTGGGCACAGCAACCATTAAATTATAAAGTTCCCAATTCTCAGGGAAGCAAGGAAGGAAGCCAGCAGGACTGCCACCATGGACTTTTGGAGGGCACACTCTGGTCTTTTCAAGAGACTGCTTGACAGAGTCCCTTGGGAGACAGTCCTGAAGGGAAAAGGAGTCCAGGAAGGCTGGACATTTATCAAAGAGGAAGTATTAAAATTGCAGGAGCAGGCTGTCCCTGTGCACTGTAAATAAGCCGTCAGGGGAAAAGACCTTCTTGGCTGAATGGAGAGACGGTCACAATTTAGGGAAAAAACGAGAGTTTATGGCCTTTGGAAAAGAGGCAGGCCACTTAGAAAGATTATGAAGATGTTGTAAGGCTATGTAGGGAATAGATTGGAAAGGCCAAAGCCCAACTAGAACTTAACCTGGCCTTGGATGTTAAGAACAATAAAAAGAATTTCTATAAATTTCTTAGTAACAAGAAGAGGACTCGGGAGAATCTCCCTTCATTTTGGATGTGGAGGTAAGTGACAAAAGATGTAGAGAAAGCTGAGGTACTTAATGCCTTCTTTGCCTCAGTCTGTAGTAGTAGAGTTGGTTGTACCTGAATACCCAGACCCCTAAGCCAGCAGACAGGGGCAGGGAGCAGAATGAAGCCCACATAATCCAAAGGGAGGTGGTAAAGGACCTGGATATGAACAAGTCTATGGGCCCAGATGGGATCCACCCAAGGGTACCAAGGGAGCTGGTGGAAGGGCTTGCGGAGCCACTCTCCATCATTTAGCAGCAGTCCTGGCAAACTGGGAAGGTCCCAGCTGACAGGTGTCTAGCAAATGTGGCGCCCATCGACAAGAAGGGTTGGAAGGATGATCTGGAGAACGGTCAGTCTGATCTTGGTGCCTGGAAAGGTCATAAAACAGATTATCCTGAGTGCCATTATGTGGCACGTGAAGGACACCCAGGCAATAGGGCCCAGCCAGCACGGGTTCATGAAAGGCAGGTCCTGCTTGACAAACCTGATCTCCTTCCATGACAATGGAAGCTGTCCATGGCTTAGATGGGAGTACTCTCCACTGGATTACAAACTGGCTGGAGGACTGGGCCAAGAGAGTGGTGGTGAATGAAGTTAAATCCAGTTGATGGCCAGTCATGAGTGGTGTCCCCTAGGGCTCATTATTGGGACCAGTTCTTTTTAACATCTTTATCAATCATCTGGACAAGGGTATCAAGTGCACCCTTGGGAAATTTGAAGATGACACCAGGTTAGGTAGGAGTGTCGACCTCCTGGAGGGTAGAAAGGCTTTACAGAGAGGTCTGGATAGGCTGGATTGATGGTCTGAGGCCAGTGGTATGAGGTTCAATAAGGCCAAGTGCCAGTCCTGCACTTGGGTCACAACAACCCCAGGCAGCGCTACAGGCATGGGGAAGAATGGCTGGAGAGCTGCCTGGCAGAAAAGGACCTGGGGGTGTTGGTGAACAACAGGCTGAACATGAGCCAGCAGTGTGCCCAGGTGGACAAGAAGGCCAACAGCACCCTGGACCTATATGAGGAACATCATTGTTACGATACAGGAGGTGATCATTCCCCTGTACTCAGCACTGGTGAGGCTCCATCTCAAATGCTGTGTCTACTTTCAGACCCCTTACCACAAAAAAGACATTGAGCTGCTGGAGTGGATCTACAGAAGGGCAATGAAGCTGGTGCGGGGTCTGGAGAATAAGTCTTATGAAGAGAGGCTGAGGGATCTGGGGTTGTCAGCCTAGAGAAAAGGAGGCTGAGAGGAGACCTTATCACTCTCTACAACTACCTGAAAGAAGGCTGTATAGAGGAAGGGATTGGTTTCTTCTCCCAAGTCACACACGATAGGGAAAGAGGAAATGGCCTTAAGTTGCATCAGGGGAGGTTCAGCTTGGATATTAGGAAAAATCTCTACACTGAAAAGGTTATTAAGCACTGGAATGGGCTGCCCAGGGAAGTGGTTAAGGCACCATCCCTGGAGGTGTTTAAAACAGGTAGATATAGCACTTAGAAACATGGTTTAGTGATGGATTAGTGGGATAAAAGGTCCCTCCAACCTAGACAATTCTATGATTCTGTCCTAAGATTTTATGTTGCTATAATATTAAATGTAATTTATATATAGCATAGTCGTGAAATAGAAAGTCCAGTTTCCTACCTAAAGGATTCATGTGTATGATGAAGATTTTTGTTCCTCTCTTTCACAAATATCAGTTCAGTTGATAATCTGCAAGAGAAAAAAAAATTCCAGGATTAGTATGTTACTGGAATTATCACTACTTTATTCCAAAAACATAAAAAAAATGCAAAAAAGAATAAAACTCATTCTTTATTTTAGTTGATTCAGGTACTGACACTCTAAGTCAATACTCAATTTAAACATTGAGAGGAATAGCACCTACAGTAAAATACCATGTTACTGTACCCTCTTTCCTTTACCTGTTTCAATAAAAGCACAAAATTTTGTAGCAACTAAGGATGCAGCTTCGATTTTCCTGGAGACTATGCTAACCTATGTGATTAAAGGCTAATCACCATCTACGGAAAGGTTGGGACAGGTTCAGATAAAAATTGGCAGAGTTTGGGGGAGGAACCCTAGCACCCTAATCAATCAAATGGGACACAGGGAATTGGCTACGCCTAAGACTAGCAAAACACAGTCAGAGCTTTGCTCCTTGTGTGTAACCCAGCAGGAGAAGCCAAACAAACAAATCCCCTTCCCCATGTGGCTCACAGACTGAAGGAGGCATAGGACTCGTTAAGAGATAATGGGGGGAAAGAATTTGTAGTGGAAAGGGTGGGATCAAAGTGGACTGGTGAGAAACAAGCATGGCAAACTACGGTGAAAAGGGGAGTAAAGGGACCAGTTAAGTGTAACCTGGTGGATTGTCTCACTGAGATATGTGGCTGGTCATCATAGACTACCCTATATTCTCAGAGTTCCATTTCAGACTATTTTCCATCTGGGTGTGTTTTGATCTGAGTGGGCACATTTGGTCACTAGTGAACTTTCAGATGGATTAGCCAGTGGGGACTGGGATTGCAAACCTTCAGGCTTGTACTCCACACAACTGGGGAGACCAGAGGATCTGGGGACAACTACTGGGTCAACAGAGGACGTCAAACCAGTTATTAGTACGATCCACTTTTTTTTGGTGCAAATGCATACAAATATGTGTAATCATATATGTTGTGTCTTTGCTGATATGTGGACTCTGTGTGTGTTTGTTGTGTCCATGTGCCCACCCATCAGGAGCTGCTCTGCTTCACTATTGGCAGAACCTTAGCAAATGGACCTACAGCAGCCTCACATCCATGGGACTACCTGGTTTAGCTGAAGCTGGCCATAACAGACCGAAATGATGTTTTACCAAAAAAAAGTCTCTATGCTTAAGCAACTGGTCTTTGTCATCCCATATGAATACACTATGCTGTGAAGATGAATTTAGATGAGCTTCAGTGAACAACTTGCCTGCCAAAGAAAGAAAAACTATTTATACATGAAATTACTAACTTTGAAATTACTAACTTCAAAATACTATTTCTGACAAAATTTTCTATCTTTAAACAGTTTGAAACAAACTTGTTGAAACAAAGAAAGTAGAATATTTTTGGAACTAGCATTAAGAATGGTCTGTATCACCTGGAGACCAGGTAGGATGCTGTATTACCCAGTTACCAAGGTAATCTGTTGTTTGGCTCCATTTCAGTAAGGCTAAGGAGAACAATAAAAATGCCATGAAATTATTTGGCATTATGCTGTTACAGAGGATCAGATTTATTTGAGGGGGATAAACAGTTTCTTTTTTGTCTGTATATATTAAATGGCACATAAAACATACAACTGAATATTGCAGAAATAATGTTTGCAGTGAAATTACTCAACCATCACATAAGGTGAAATGTAGTTTAACGATAGAGCTTAATAACTGCTTCCTGATTTAGGTATGACAAAAATCTGGTTGTCAGGGTGCACGCTGGAACACAGTTTGTCTCAAGTAGAAGAATTCTCCCCAAATACAAGCTGCTATATAGATCTAGATCACTTCACAGAGACATTTTAAAAATTGTGCCATATTTAAAAGTAAGCGTAGTTATGGTTATGATCACTAAATTTTTGGTTATGATCACTAAATAAAAATAAACCTTTGTCCACTTTTCTTGATTTCTACTGCTTGGTATTACATCAAAACATACAGTTCTATCCTACCATGTTTTCATGACTGCTTTCATCAGGAAGTGATATAATGAACTGGTGATGCCTCCCTACATAATAAGACGGACATAAAACAGTTTTTTACCGAAGCTACAATAATGACATAAGCACTGGCTTGTCCATAGCAGTGATCAGAAAGGATCATGATAGAATTCACCTCATCTCCTGCATTAACCAAGAGAACTATGCTCACCCAAATATTTCTACAACAATTAATCATTATTCAAGTCATATTTATTATGATAGTCTTGAGAACAAAGATAGAATCCCACTGTCTTAGGTCCAAAATATTTTCAAAATACCCCATAAACTGGAAACTGCATATGAAGAATCAGTTCCAGAAAATTAACTTCAAACTGTCATTTCAGAATGTCACAAATTCTTTTTCAACCAAAGCCAACCAAGGAAATTTTCAAAATTCCAGAATTAAAAAATATCATCAGATATCAATATAAAGCATTTTATTTTGAGATGTTCCAGTGCAGCATTTTCTGAAATGTAAGAAAATAATTACAGTTCTATTATAACTATTTTTTTTTCCAATGAAAAATTGTTAATGTGAAAAATTTCTGATAATCTTTTGTTATACAAAGAATTTCAATGAGCAATGCAATGGCATGGAATGTCTTGCTATTTTGACATTTCTGAGGGAAGATGCTGTTGAAGAGGTGGTGGATTTGTTGTGAAGGGACTAACAAGACTAAAACTTTACAGAAAGCAAAGGAACAGGACTTTGTAAGTGGTAAATGGAACACAGTAACAGTGTGAAAGTGTGAAAGGTTTACGAATTGAATCTGATGGGAAGAGACAATGAGGAAGGACACAGAAGGGTAAAAAAACAATCTGGTGACACTGGGCAGTAAAGGGTCAGATAAAATTGTAATTTAGAATGTATTCCAACATCCCCTTCAGGTTTCAAAGCTCCATCCACTGGATGCCATCCTCAAATAGCATTCTCTTGGTGAACACAGACAATAGAGTTGGAGGGAACAGAAGCATCTTCTGGATACTAATGCCTGCAAGCATCAGTAAGGTGAAGAAAACCGTGACCTTAGGTTTAGCACGTTTCCTTTATTCCCTCTCACTGAGACAGTCCATTTTGACTGAGTGTGTCTGGAGTCTCTCTTCAAAGCTTTATGTCTGTGGTAAGACTGTAACAGAAAGAACCTGGCTGCAGGAGAATATATGTTCTTGTTCAATCCCAAATATGGTCAGTAATTAACAATATCAGTGGAAGCAGAGAAAAATATTGGACAAATAATTGTATTCTGTTTCAGTGTTCTCTTTTTCAGGAGGTCCTCAGTATGAGGTTGTAAAAATAGTTATCTTTTTCTGAATACCAGTTGTTCATTTACACTCGAATTGCTTAATTGACTGTAGAGTTACTCTGTAAAAGAATACAATTACCAAAAATTACTACTCCAAACAAATTGATATAAACAATGATCTATTATTTGTGAACATCAACATTTCTCAAGCATATTCCCTGAGCTTCAAACTTGTTGATAAAAGAGATTTGTGGTTGCATTTTAAAGGCTACCCCTGATGCCACATACAGATCAAGGGCACAGGGGTTAGCTAAAGGAATGAAACAATGCTATCCTGGTCATCTGCAACTGAGGGAAAAATCTCTTACAATCACTTGATAGAAATTGATGACAATAGTGGGAATAAAATAATATGTAACCTTTGACCTTCATTTGCCTAAGCATAAAATAATTTACCTTTTGGCACTTCTAACCTAGAGCATTACACTACTTTTGATACAGAAATAAGTGGATATGCAGAGAAGTATTGTTATCACACCCAGCTCTAATCTTGGTGTAACTTCATAGATTTCCTCTGGTACCTAATTCCTGACCTAGTGTTTAATACATTTTATAAACAGATTATTTTCTACAAGTGTTTTCATAGGTGGCATTAATCTCTATCACCAGTAAGAACCACACAGCTTCCTTATAAGGAATGTCTCATTACAGAAAGTCAAATGTTCAAACTACTTTGAACTTCCTATATGGCAAACCAACAACAGTATCAATACTGCTCTATCACAGCCCTGTTAAGTTCCACATAGATCCAGGCTTGTCTTCCAACAAAAATATCTTTATTTAATCACAGCTTTGCAGTGGAAGAATACTGAAGCTCCTGAAAGCTGCAACGTGCTTTTGGAAGAACCTGAATTCACCCTTTGATTGGGAGTACGGATTTCCATTCTAATTTTGTCATGATGAATATATAAACTGAATGAAGTGTAGAACTAACCTGATCTATGCCCCATCTTCATGCCAGCCTGCTATCATTTGGGGTTCTCAGTCATGGTGAATCGTGGTTTTGTTTTTCATTTGGTTTGCAGTATAAGGAAGTGAACCTGAGATTGCAGACTGTGAGACGTTTATGTACTTGTTTACAGCATAAAGACCTACACTGCAATCTCTGAGGTTAAAGGTCAATTTATTAATGTATTCATTCATTAAACCATTCATTCATTAACTTGCTTGCTCTGTTCCTCAGAAACTCCAAGGACAATATTGTGTCTCCTACTGATAAATGCATTTCTAAAAGGTAATATTTGCACCCCTGACACAGTAAATAAAACATGTGTCAAGAAACTAGTTGAAGAAATACATTTCGCAAAGAGGGAGCAACCTTTATTGTGCAGCAAAGGCAAACAAATTGCTCCATGAATACGGATTAACTAAATATGGGATATTATGTTTCAGACTGTGGATACTGTTAAGCTTCAACATACTAAGTACATAGTACTAAGAATGCCTCTCCTTTACTTCTCCTGTAACACTAAATATGTCCAAATAGAATTAACAAGAATGTGTCAGTTTTCCCTATTCCTCTGTGGAGTTTGCCCGCTTTTTGGTAAAATAGTGAAGAAATAATTCTTCAGAATTTGGAGGATAAATTATTTCAAAGAATAAAAAATATATTTCATACTAGAGCAAGATCTATTTAACGTATTTCAGTACGTTCCTGTTATTTGGTGAAAAAAAAGATTTAGAAGGAAATTAGCTGTATCAATGCATGTGGTTACACCTGTTTTTTTCCATAAATGTTCTCGATTTACTGTGTACTGTATAGCTCCAGTGGCTGTGAAATTTTTCCTTCTTTGGACTCAGTCCCAGATTAGACCTATGAAGTGAATTATAATTATCAAGCTTTATAAGCCTTATTATAAAGGGTAATGACTTCACCTTGGAACACTGGAGCCAACACTGGAGCTCTCTGCCTTTGAAATGGCATGCTTCTTCAAGATTTCAAAACCACCATCCATAGTGGCCACAGGGGAAGGTATGAAGGTGGGGTATTGGAGGGGTCAATTCAGAACTGCTTGAAAGCAGACCCATCTGATTTTCATCTAAAAGAAAACTCTGACTAACATTCAAAGTGTCAATAACTGCAGGTAGACAAAGATGACTTTTTATGCCAAAGCATCTGAAATGTCAAGTCCGCATGTTTCAATTGGACAAAGGCTGTCTCATGTAAAAAAAAAAAAAAACAAAAACAAAAAAAAAAAAAACAAAAGTGAAGGTAAGAAATTTGAAATATCAATGACATTTCTTTTGGAAGTATTTGATATTTATAAGGAATCAAAGAGAAAGCATAAGCATCAAGAACCTTCATGCTTGCCCTTTGTATGGTGGATTTCATAGTAAATTGCAGCAAACTAGTATGTTTTACAAACAGCTGAAATAATTTTAAGTATGGTAATGGTAATCAACTATTAGTCTCTATAAGTAGCATAAACCCTTTTTTATATATATATCCCATTAAAATAAACTTCAATTAGTAATTTTTTGTTGGCATCCAATTACCCAATCATACCATCCAAATGGTAAAAACATTCATTTTGTGTTTAATCCACAATATTTCTTTGAAAATCCCTGAAATAAAAACCTTATGCTGACATTTATGAAATGGCAGGAGGAAAGAATGCTGTAATTGTGGGTTTTACTTTAGGTAATAACAACACAGGCTTTTAAGTCCTCGCTTGCATAAAGGCTGACCTTTTCATTTGATATACAAGTCATTTTTATTGAAACTTGGATCCACACCTTCAGTCATTACTGTTACCTGCATCCTTTCAAGTTGCTTTTTCAGTGATGCCTTTTATGGTCATATGCCTGCATCTTCTTGGCTGCATGCTCTAGCATATTTTATATAATTTGAAGAATAACACAACCATGTTTTACATTTCTCTTCTAATTGAATCATTGAGTTGCTCCACTGACAGTGTGTTGAATATATGAACTCACACTGTTTAATAGACACTAGCACCAGACTTTCAAATCCAATTCAGACTGTTTGTTTAACTGGGCATGATAGGAAACTTGAGAAAGAATAGTAAGATCTCTGCCTCCCTTAAGGTATTCTTCCACTTGAAATCTGTGCATCCATGCAGAGAACATGAGAAAAGGGTCACTACACTCTGACAAGGCTGCTGATATAACAGTCCACAGCTCACAGAACAAAGCAGCTGTGAAGAAGCTCAAGAAAACAAAAACTATTAGAGCTCTAAGAACCACGGAAGTGGGTGAAAAAAGAGACCTTTCCTTCCTTTTCCCTGGAGTTTTGCACCAGGTGCAGCTTAGAGAGTATAGGGGACTCAGCTTGCAAAAATTGCTATCTGGGTGAAGAACAGGTTTTGAGGATTGGCTCGAGGTGGTCTTTCAAGACAGCACAAATAGCAATAGGACCTTAGGAGGACAAATTAGTTGTAGACAATAGGGTAGGTAATTGAGGCATTTTGTAATATAAACATACCTTTTAGAAATAAGTAGAAAAGCTGAGTCATAGAAGTTCCTTGGGTTATAAAAACTTTTTTTCTGCTTTTTTAACTAAGGTTTCTTCAAACTGTTTTTTACCTCACTTTCAATGCCCTAGACATTTATACATTTGCCATCTTTTCATTTACATAGCTACCTTCTATGAATTATGTTACGGGTACAAAAATTACTTCCTTTTTGATAATACAGATCAGTTCTTCTCCACAGTAAGAGCTGCTGAACAACATACACTAAGGTCACACTCAGTTCCACAGCCACCTCTGCAATGTTCCCGAACTGCCAGTGAAGCAGCATGCCAATGCAAACCCCATGTCTCCCTTCTGCACTATAGTGTGAGCTACTCAGGACAGGCATCCAGAGTCCCTCAGATTGAGATCCATGGGGCTCTGAACACAGGAGCTGTAGGTGCAGTTCAGAACTCTGTGTTATCCTATAGAGACAAGAGACAGGCAATGCCCCTGTTGTTGGAAGGTTAAACACAGTAACACGTAGCCACTTCTCACAGACCATTTTGTCTTTCATATGAAAAGCAAATCAAGAAGACAGGTGTTTTAATAGAGATTTATGGAATATTCCTCCTCCAGCGGTGCAAAAGGACACTGGTTCCACAAATTGTCGATGCACATTTTATTTCGAAATCCACTCCACTATTTCAGTTTCCAACTCTAATTTATTGCTCAATTCTTTACCTGATTTAAAAAAAAAATAATCATTCTTTGAAAGGTGAAAGTGGTAGTTGAAAATACCAATCTATGCACAGAAGCATATGAAAGAAAGGGTCAGGAGCTCTTTTTTAGGTCTCAAAAACTCTGATTTGAGCAAGAGTGCTTACCTTTTTATACCTACCTATACCTCGAATAGTTTCACAATTATGTGTATACAAAAGTATACACAAACCGAAAATCTCCAAATCAACAAGTACACAATAACAACCAGATTGCTATAAAAACATGGTTTGTACGACCATTTATTCTTGGTTTACTTAATTATTAGCTTAAGCTTACTCCTTTTCATTTTAATATTCAGTCTTGAATCACCTTACAACATTTAAAATGTTGTGATTCCTTTTACAGGATAACGTTCTGAGCAGATACATTTGTGAGACTAGATATACATGATATTTACTTTGGGCTTAGTATTAAAGACCCCACCTGGAGTACTGCATCCGGCTTTAGAGCCCTCTGCACAGGAAAGACATGGACCTGTTGAAGCACATTCAGAGGAGGGCCACAAAGATGATCAGAGGGCTGGAGCATGTCTCCTATGAAGACAGGCTGAGAAAGTTGGGGTTGTTCAGCCTGGAGAAGAGAAGGCTTATTGCAGCCTTTCAATACTTAAAGGGGACCTACAGAAAAGATGAGGAGGGACTCTTTATCAGTGAGTATAGCTATAGGACACTGGGTGACAGTTTTAAACTGAAGGATGGGGATTTTGACTTGATCTTAGAAAGAAATTCTTTACTGTGAGGGTGGTGAGACACTGGAACAGGTTGCCCAGAGAAGCTGTGGATGCCCTGTCCCTGGAGGTGTTCAAGGCCAGGTTGGATGGGGTTTGAGCAACCTGCTTTAGGGAGATGTCCCTGCCCATGGCAGGAGGGTTGGAAATAAATGATCTTTAAGTTCCCTTCCAACCTAACCCATTCTATGATTGTATAAGATCTGTTATATGTCTATGATGTATCCGTGGGACAACTGCAAATAGCAGATGCAAGAAGAAAGTGGTTGTAAGATCCTCTATGTGGCAAAGGCAAGACTCTTCTATTCAGGAAAAAGCTATTAAGACTATCAGTGTTTCAGGAACTATTTGTTATCCTATTTTTCCATGTGATGGATTTTTATATCATTGATACTACATTTTGTTTATATGCCACCCATCTGATAATTTCAACTGTTAAAACTCATGCTCATGAGAATTTCACAGACCAGATAGATCTATTTTTTGGTGTAATTACCAAGCATAATTTCTAGGAGTGATACGTTCATACTTCATAGGGTTCAGCCATCAAGTACATGGCCTTCGTCCTTTACTACGCTGTCTGTTCATACTTCTTTACTCCTTTTACAGTCCTATTGATCTGAACTTACTTTTCAAGATTTTTCTGTCTTTCCTGTGATGAACAAATTGGGATTTTTCTTCAAGCCTTAGTATTGTAGCATCTGAGGAATTTTTTTTTAATAAAGTACCTACCAAATATGAATTGCTACATGTAGAATATATAGTATTAAGTGGAGTCCCAAAATAGTAGCACACTAAATGGATGTGAATTGTAAAACTTTATGGAGTGATTCCTGATTTGACATAATTCTTGCTCAAATTCTTCAGGAAGCAAGCTTGAGAAGTAGCAGCTTCTCAAGGTCAGTTTTGCTTTGGAATTAAATTCACTAGCATATACTCTAATAGGAAATCAATTTTATTTTACTGAATTAATTTACCACTCAGTGAATTAGATCCTTAGATGTAATCAATCCATTCTAGGAATTATAAAGGATAGGAAATACTTTGGGGGTTTGGAACCACGACAGGGAAAATACTCTAGATTATGGTCTGAATATATCACTTGGATATATAAACAATCAGCAGGAAGCACTGTTAGCACCAATAAAATAATAATCTTAGAAAATACTGCAGAAATACAGGCAACTGTCGAAATCAGAGGCATTTCTGCAGGCTGTCAGCACATGAACCTCTATTGGTTCAAAGGATTTAAAACTAGGCTCTGTTTAGAGATTTGCTAGTACAAGTCTTAGACAAATCTGTGGGTAAAAGAAGAAAAAATAATGTCAAGGGGACAGAATTAAGGAAGATATCAAGCCTTCCATGTACCATCCAAGAGGTTGGGATGGTATAATTGAGTATCAGAAAGCTGGACAAATAGGAAGAACTAGAACTCAGTTCCAGAGTTCTGCTCCAAACTCTGCCAATAGCTTGGTCTCTGACATGTTGGACATCTCTTGTCCACCTGAAAAATGGGCAGACCACATCCCACTGAGATGTGTGTTTTTAACTGCACTTATAATTTCCATGTTTGTTGAAATTAAGGTTTCCAAGATACTTTGAGGACTTTAGATTGAAGGGAATACTCATAAGCAGAATAATTGCTAGTAGTGATTTTGTTGTAGTTTTTAAAAATATCCCAGTGGCAGGAATTTTAGTAAACATTTAAAAGAATCACAGAATTTATGAGACTGGAAGACCTTCAGAGATTTTCTAGTCCCACTCCACTTCTTAAAGCAGGATCAAGTAGAGCAGGCTTCACAGCTGGGTTTTGAGTGTCTCCAAGGATAGCAATCCCACAGCCTCTCTGGGAAACCTTTTCCTCTGTTTGTTTGCCCTCACAGTATATAAGGTTTTTTAACCTTAAGAGGAATTTCCTATGCCTCAGTTTATGCTCATTGCTTCTTGCTGTTTCCCTAGATGCCACTGAGAAAAACCTAGCTCCATCTTCTTTACTTCCCCCATCAGGTATTTGCACCCATTGATAAGATTCCCCTGATCCATCTATTCTCCTGGCTGAACAGTTCGGGTGACTCAGCCTCATGGGAGAGGCGGTCCAGTCCCTTAATTATCACAGTGGTATTTTTTGGCCTCACTCCAGTATACTAAAGTCTTTTTTGTACTAAGTATCCTTGAATCAAACACAGCACTCCAGGTGTTTAAACTTAAGGCTATCTAACCTTTCAGTTTAGCTTAGATAAACTAACCTAAAAACAAAAAACAAAGCTAAAATATATAACTAATTCCATTCATTGAGAAAGGGAGAGATTATGAAGCCAGCTTTGAGAAGAACTTTGCATTAGAGCTCCACTATGCTTATTTTCCACTGGTGAATATATATAAGAACTGGCACTGAGATTCAGGAAATTCTGGTTCTAATCCTGAATCTCTTTTTATTTTCTTTTATATGATATTTTTCCATTAGTCAAAATCTGATTCCTTTTTTAGAGGTGCTGTGTTCATAACAAAAGCAGCAGCCAATGACCTAATTCCTTTACAACCTACTTTATTTTTGACTTTACAACTAACCATTAAATAAGTCATACAAATTCTCAACCTGGGAACAAACTGTCATTCTTCAGAAAGTTCGTCTGTCTGTATTTGGCTAACTGCATGGAAAATAAAAGCTTTGTCACTTCTTGATATTTTTTTCTCTCCCTCCACTAGTATGCATGTTGGTAACCCCTAACAAGAACTATATGCCTGGCATTTCTAATTGAGTGATGTTTTCACTGATTGCACTGAAATTGCATCCCAGAAAATTTTAAATTTTATCACTGTGCAAAAAGCTCAGAATGACAGCAAGCTTCTCAACTGAGGAAGATGCATCTTTGTTCTTTTCAGCATGTACGAACTATGCAGGTCTGTGCTTTTCCTGCACCTCTACTTGTACAACTACATTTGACATTAAAACACAGCAAAGCCTCCTACTTATATGATGAAAGCAGTACTAGGCTATGAAGCCTGGGTGGAGAACCTGACTGAGGACACTGAATGGAGAAGATGGGCTCTGTGCCAACCATGACTATGGCAGCACATAGGAAGGGAATACTCATGCCAGTTTTTGTGATGATTTATGTACCAGTCTTCTTCTCAAGCCAGGACATGAGGTTGGAATCACTGACAGCTGGTATGAAACAAAATTCTTTTCAAATAGTTGCATTCTACACACAGTTATTGACCTATCTTGATGGTACCAGGGTGTGATGAGTGGCTTTGAAACACTACATATCCCATATACCCTCAGTTGCAACAAAGATTTCTTGGCCACTGCTAACACTTTGTGCCCTTGAATATAGTAAGTTTATGACTTTGCGAGAACAAAAGCTCTTTCAGGAACAGTTTTGCAATACTGAGTCAACAGGAATTAAGTTCTAAAACGTGGCAGTAACACATGATTAAGCTGAGACCACACTGGAGAAAAAACCATGATTTTCCATGAGCCATGGAACTAATAAAGTCCTATTTTCTAAGAATTTGTTTCACCTTGACACTGTAATACCAGCTCCCCTATTTCTGACATCCCCTATGATACTCCATTGGCCAAAAGATTGAAAGGGTATGGGTGGGCTAGAGACAGACTTATGCCAGCGGGGTGCATTCTACATGAATGGCTTGAATGGCCAGGATGCATATACTGATGGTCTCATGGGCTTTTGCCAAATCGAATGCAATGTTAACTAAATTCTGCACAATTTTCCTTTGACATGAGGAGGAACACATGAGGACCCCTCTCTTCCATTCATTTGACAATTTTCAGAAAAAAAATTGCATGTTTCTATTCTCTTTGGTAATTCTACCCCCTTTTAAATGTGATTTATACTGGGTAACAGGAAAATACAATATTGGCAGGAATGGGGCTTACAGATTGTGAGATCAGTTAGCTTCACTTCTTTAATTAATGAGATGCACTTAACATATCAAAATTTCCAATGATTATTTTGTAATTTTAGAGTAATTTAAAAATTATTTTTCTAATAAATCTGTAAAAGTGTTTCTGTTCTCTGAGCATGCAGGCCTATTTTATGGGCTGCCACCTGAGCAAACAGGGCACAGGCTTTTAAAAAAAAGTTTGGACTACGAATTATTGTTTCACTTAGATAAAAATAGACCTTTTTGGTCATTTGCCTAGAAAGAATGAGGCATAAATTAAATTACTATCTCATCCTAGGGGAATTAAATCCTAAACCTCTTATTTCTTATGGCATAGAGTAATCTGGGCTAGAATTGTTCTCTGCATCTCTTGTTTCCATGCTGGCAATGAATGCAAGTTAGGGGGACAGAAAAAAGTTAACCAGGACAGAATAAGACTACAGGTTAGTATTTAAGATACTTCATTGGGAAAGAATAAGGTTTGCTTTCTCCTTGCCCAAGTTTTCTGTTTATTATACAGTAGCTGCTAAATCATACAGAAGAGATCTAGTGGGCAGGAAACATCTTTAAAACACCCACACAAAGGAATGTGCAACACAGCCTGCATGTGAACAGGTCTGAATTCAAATATGAAAAGTGTTTTGCTGCTTAACTGGCAGTGTCGTTCAGTCTTCTGCAGTAGTTAAGGAAGGACATGAGAAACAAAGGATTTGGCTGACTGATCAGGAACTATCCTCGACCCTGCCTAGCTTGCTCTGCTGGTGACAAATTCTCAGAGAAAAGTCAGAGACAGGCCAGTATTTTTCTCTGGACAAAAGGCAAAAAGAAAGGTTTGGAGATGAAGTTTCAAAGATAATCACCACAGAGAATATAGATGGAATTGTTGATTCAGATGAGATGCAGAATAAGATGTGGGTGGTTAATGAAAGAGGATCAAGAGTAGACCCCTGCAGAGAAAGTATAGAGAAGACATGATTCTCTATAGTAGAGTAGTCAAAAGTAGTCAAAAGAATTATGGAGGACAGATAAAAGGGAAACTTCTGTTTGCTGTCATGTGTGTGTCGCTACATGTGTGCATGCAGAATGGAGGGAAGATTAAGGAAGAAAAGAAGACAATTGTAGGGAGAAAGGGACAAAGCAACTTGTCTTTTGCAATTTTTTAAGGAGACAAATCAATTAGTTGTTTAATTGATATTTCACAAGCTGCATATTAAATAGTGAAAGTTTGCATAGGAGTGCTTGTGGAATCATCATCCTTGGAGACCAAAATTAGCCAACTATCTCTGTCAAATTTGACACGCAGAAGCATACACTTGTTTAACTTTCCATTCAAAAGAAATGTTCTAAAAACAGTCTTGAAGAAAAAATCAATGGTATTTGCCTGAACATAAGTAAGAAAGACAAAAAAACTAGTTTACCTTAACTCTAGTCATACAACTCTACACATAAGTTAGGAAAGTGGAAAACCAAATACAGTATGTTTGTTTAGAACTCCATGAAATTTTGTGAACATTTTGAGCTGGCTAGTACACAGTAAACAAACTGTCTAGGTTTACGGTTAAGAAGCCCAGTATCCACATATTCTCCTGCATGTGTTAATTAAACTGAGCTAGATGTAGCAGGTCAGTCTTACTGCTAAGACTAAAAAGACCAGTTAAGTATAAGCTCCTGAAGTTTTACTTCCTATGGGGGCACTGCTAGTGATCAATTAAAAAAATCAGAGGTAACTGTAGGGGACTTGCACACAAGAATCGTTAAATTCAGGGAATGCTGCACACAGAAACAGACAATGTGTCTGTATGGAAGCATATTGTAAGACATGCCATAAAAATGGAAAACAAAAGCAGTAGAAAACCCAGCAGGGTCACCTAAATTTCATGGGACCTATTAAAGTGAAGTAGAACAGTGAAGAAATATAAAATTAATGAATAATCCAGGTTGGAAGGGAACTTGGTGTTCTCTATCTAATCCATCCTCTGCTGAAAGCAGTGAGACCAAACTGGGTTGTTCTGGGTTTATCCATTCATAGCTTAAAAATCTCCGACTGTCCTTAGGATGAGCAAATGCTACCCTATATTCAGTTTGAACCTTTCTTGTTACAATATATGCCTATTGTCTATAGTCCTCCTACCATGCACTGCAGCAAGAACCTGGCCTCATCGTCTCAGTATCTTCCCTGCAGGTATTGGAAGGCTGCCATCAGAAAAATGCAGGCTCATGTTTTCTTTTCTGTTTATAGCTTTAATGTCCTATTGTCACTCTCTGTAATGTAAAACTTTTACCCTTATAGAGCATTTATCTGAATTTTAAGATGATCTTCTGATGCAGTAACTGCAAGTTCATTCTATAACGTCTGTGGCCCTTTCTCCCTCTTCTCTCCCTCTTCCAAGCAAATGAAAAGTGTAAAACAGGAACTGGAGTTCCTTAGGTCACACTGGCTATTTATGACTAAACTCCATGAAAATATTAAAAATAGATATATATGAGATAACTACCAAGTCATATTTTGACTTAACTATTAGCCTTGTTACATTGTGCAGTTCTAAACTAAGTGTTCTATGTAAGGAGGTAGGGTAACCAGTACCAGGAGTTCAACACAGACTGTGAACCAGTCTCTGCGTTCTCACGCTCTCAGAAGAAATGGCTGTTAATAGGACTAAGTTGAAATTATGTATTTCACTATAGGTTCAGAAAAGGACTTTACATTTTGACTGGTATAATATTATCAGCCTTTCCTAGCCAGTTTGGGGTGAACACTACCAAAATAACACAATAAGCAAGCACAAAAAAAATGCCCAACTCACTGTTAAAACAAAACCTATTCAAGCCTTGTGTACACAAGAAATAATTCAAGAACATTTCATCCTTATGGAAAAAGTACTTCTTGAAATTGGCAAGATTAGAAAGGGATTAGCTTGATGCAACTGCCTATTGTTCAGGTGAAAAAGATTAATATTGGTGGGAATTCATTTTTCATTGTTATTTTCATAAGAGCTGCATGTTCCCAGGTGTAGTTCATTCCTTTTAATGCCACTGTCTCCTTCCCTGCAAATTGAGATACTCTGCAGATGGGGATATTCTGCAGGTGCTCATTTAAACCTACACTTGCAGAATAAGAGACATTTTACTGGGTTGTATTAGCATTTCCCTAAACTGACCTGCACAGGAAGAATTAAATTTATTTGAGAAAGATTTTTTACTTGTTAAGTAAGATAACTAGACAAGAAATGTTTAGGTTTTAAACTGTTGACGTGAATGCAGTTACATCAATAACTGATTATCAGCTCATTATTCTTAGTCCCTAAGATCCTAAGGCTCAATATACCTACCCATGACCCTGGGAGCACATACACTATTCTCTTTACTATGGCAAGAGACTGAAATTCCTTCATCAAGGAGAGATACAAGAAAGTTTTATACCTAGAGAAAAGGCAGCACCTTGTCCTTACTCAGCGACAGAAAATACAAAAAGTTTTTTAGATTCCAATATGCTTTCACACTTGTTTTTTGCTTTTTTTTTTTTGCTTGTGTTTATGTGGTTATAAGCCGTGAAAGTTTTGATGATGTTGATGGATTCTTTTACTGATAAGGGGAATGCAATATCCTTTTTCTCATGCAACATGTGTATATGGTATAAGTAACTTGTGAATACTAGAGCAAAAACAAAAAAGTTGCACTCTGACTTAGAACATATCCTAGATCACAGGCAATGTAACATTTTTATTTTAATTAAACCCATGCTCTTTATGTGGTAAAAGTCTGAAAAATGAGAAAGACTCTAATATGATAATGCAGCAGGGTTCCAGTAATAGAATCGTGGAATCATAGAATGGTTAGAGTTGGAAGGGACCCTAAAGATCATAAACCATAAAAACATATACTTTCCTTTAAAAAATATTTGCTTTATTACCTTTTTTTCAGTCTTTTTTTTAAGATGATGTATAGTTAGATGACTTTTAAGGATTAAAATGAACAAATGCAAATTATTTTTGCAATACATAATATTCTTAAACCAGCAACTGCTAAAAATAATTCATAGAACATTGCATTTTTACATGCCATTTTTCAAATTTCAGTTTAAGATGCATTCCTATGGCTAATGCCTTAAAAGATAAGATGATCAAGCAGAGACTTGCACATTAGGATGGGGTTTGGGAGAATTTCTGTAAGTGTTGATAAAAGTATTCTCAGAAGCCAAGAATGGGGAGACTGATCCTTACATAAAAAACTCTGTGAAAGAAGTAAATACAAATATCACAAAACTCAGATTATAAAATCAAGCCTTCACTGCCTGTCCCAGACAGATCAAGTATTCACTGGTCCCTCAAATGTTTTTTTACACTGAGGAAGGAAAGAAGGAAAACAAAGCTTACATTGACCTAAATCCATTTGATAGAAATAGGCACAGAACAATAACCTTGACACATGATAGTACAAAAGAGGAGGGGAGTGATGCCAAGGGTTAGGGAGGGGTTGTATGAGTAACTGCATGGAGTTTGTATAGCCTTCAAGGGTGAGGACAAGCCGCTTAAATTCTGTTTAAGGAAATAAAGGGCATGAGTGGACTGACTCCAGGAGAAGAGGGTGAAGCAGGAAAGAAGATTAGTTTAAGCAGATTCTGTGCACGAGCTGCTTTTCAGTAGCTGGATTTGTCTATAAGGAAAAGGATTATTTTTATTTATGACACATATGCAAAATTAGAGGTATCATGTTTGCATCTAGAGATGAGATATTGCTGAAGCTGAATCTTTACCAGTCTTGTGCGTTGCTGTAACCACATGCCTAGGTAAAAGTAACCACTACTTAAAACCTAAGCTGAATACTGAACACACATACTCTTCTGTTAATGATTTACATACCCAGGAAAAGAAGCCCTCAGATTTATGTACACCTCCACTGTAAAGCATATTTAAATAAATTCTGCACCCATGAGGTAACAAAGTATTTTGTTTTGCTGCTGTGACTCTACAAAAGCACTGAAAGCTTGCTCAATCAAAAAACCTGTGGCCATCTGCTCTCACCAATCCGAGCTTATTTAGAGTAAAGCAAACACCTCTGCTCCATCACAGGATAATGCAAACCAACAAGGTAAGAAGGAGGAGAAACTAATAGGCTGTCTGGGTTATTCCAAGGCCCTATTGGCTACGGAAGACCACGTAGACAAACACAAACCTGAAAGCAAAACAGTGGATTGAATTAAGGAAGCCATGAGGAAAAACACAAAGTTAGTTAGGAAAGACTTCTAGAAAGTAGATGTAGATAAAGGCATATTTGAAACTCATAACTGAGACTGATCATAGCAAAAAAATGCCATGAAAAAGTGAATCTATTTTTCCTCAAAAAATCCCTGAAGATTATTTTAATGCAAAGGAATGCTGTTGTCATGCAGAACCTTTTACATCTCTGAATCTAGACATTTGCCAAACAGGTGAACACAGTACCACATAAAATACCTATGAACAAACAAGCTTGCCATAATGCACTGCAGTTTTATTGTCACAACATACAAACTTTCAACCATTTTTGCTTTCTGTACAGACAGCTGGCATTCGTAAAAGAAGAGCAAAAAAACATGGGCAAAAATAAAGGAGGCATTATAAGAAAAAAAATACTTGAGTCACTGTATGCCTTATCTTCCTGAACCTTGGAAACTATCAGTATCCAGTTAACCTTGCTTTTATTTAAGCAGGGTTATAAATATGAGATGAACTGGGACCTACTGATACAGATTATGTAACTGATCTTCAATTAAAATAGCAAACACTTCTTAAATACCCATGAAACAATGAGTTTTTGTTGGCTGACAAATCAAATCTCACGCACTCTTGAAAAGCAAGAGATATTAATTAGGTGTACACCTGGATAATAAATTTCAGTTTTCACTTGTCCAAATGTTTTGAGGACTTTATAGCCATGCATTGATTTTGTTCCACTGTATTACAGGTTCTGCATGGTAGAGGAAGAGCTGCAGCAAAGGCAAGGCAACAGAGACTCAGCAGTCTCAGACCCAGATACAGATCAAGCTTCTGCAGCTCTTGCTGTTAATGCTGCCCATCTCCAGCAATGGGCCAGCAATGGGCAGCAGCTGGGGCTGCCACTGGGAGAGCCCAAGGAGTCTGGTACATGAGGGAGAGCTCTATTATTGTTACACATTTGCATACAGGACCCAATTTTGATCTGCAAACTTTAAGGATGTGATAAGAAATTACTTTGGGTCAGGAGCACCCCTAAATAAAGAAATTTTATAATTGGGAAAAGAGGAGCTACACTGTTGGTACAAATTAGGTATGTTTTCAGCGTGCTGAATAGAGCCAGTATTTCTCGCTACCCCAATGGCACACATGCCTATGCTTAAACACCTAGAGAACTTTCAAAATCAAAATTAAGCACCTGATAGATTTTGCAAATGATGGTAATTGCCACACTAGGCACCTACAGATACCTGTAAATCTCACAGGAAATAGTTCAGAAGATTCTTCCTATCTAAATGTAACAAGCCTTACTAGACACATACAGGCCTTTGAGCTGTGACTTCTGTCTGCTTCTTTCTGGCATCTTCCACAAGCTTGCAGTCATCTCCAACTTGCTGGAACCTTATTTTTAATTTCAGGAACATATTAATGATGAAATCTAGTGAAAATTCTCTATTATCTTCCCTAAAGCAAATAGATTGAACGCTCTGATATTCTAAATCATAATTTTAAATAGTTATCGGCTTGATTATCCTGATCATCTAATTATGACATTACAGGAAAAATATGGATCCTATCTAAAATATTTATAATTAAGATTGGTATGGCACAAGATCAACATATCTGATCTTAGATGAAGGTGAAGATTTGAAGGAGGAAACATTTAATTACAATATTGCTTGGGTGAAATGCACACATCCTTAAAATGTCTTAGAGTTTGTCTAGCACCTTTTTTTTTCCCAACAAAACAACTGTTATTTATTAACAGTATATTCAAAGAGTGAGTTATATTTATTTCCTAATTCTGCATTAAGAGTACAGATTCTCCATCTTGCCCACTGCCTTCCCAATTAACCTAAATACTACAACTGCTTCTGACAAAAGAAGCTTTGAAGTAGTCTTATGCCAGAATAGTGGAGCTCGGGCATACTGTAATAGAGACATCACAAGAAGCCTGTGTTGCCTGTACGGCTACTTACATAACTTGCAAAGCTGTCTGCAGTAACTACTGCTCTCAAATTCAGTGGTACTGAGAATAAAAAATGGCAACTCAGAATGAAATAGGAAAAAAAAATTATTAGGAATATCTACAGTGAACATCTATATTCAATTTCCTCAGACCCAAGATTAAACTCTTTATTAACTACAGAATTATTTCTTCCATGACATTGCCAGGATCCACTTTTAATGCCAAACAAATTTAGTACTAAAATATTCCATGAATCCTGAAAAAGGTCTCCATCTTGATTCAGGAAATAAGGCATATTCCAAAACAAAATACTTTGGTGTCTTCATTTTTTGCTTTTAGAGTGGAAATTATTGATTTGTTTTATTTCTTATTTTTAGCTCAATATTTTCCATGTCTGTGAATGCTAGCTCATGATTTTTTTCCATTGGGATACAGAAATGACACCAGCAGTTCGTCAGCAGAGGCAATTAAATCAACTAAACTTTGTAATTAACATGTAAAGAATCTGCAATACTGATTTTAATCCAGTTTTAATCAGTCATTTGAGAATACTAGTGTATATGGGGGGAAACTACATACTTTTGTCTTTTGTAAATTATGGCACTTTCTCTAACTGGTTAGAAAAAGCTCATCTCAGCCATTATCTATCTCTAACAATGGCCAGTAACAAAAATATGGCAAGCAGTCCTCTAAATTAAATACTGGGTCATTTTAACCACTATTCCAAGTGCAAGTACGCTTTAATCTCTCCTTTTGCTCTGTGTTGTCCACATTCAAACCAGCATATATAGAGAAATCTCACTGAATTTAGCATTTGCTTAAGATACACATAGTAAACATCTGACTTACAGCCATCAGTTTTCTGCTTCATAAGGAAAAATATAAAATCCCCTTAAAACTCAAACTAACAAGTTTTGCATGAAATGGGATGCATGGAAAACTTGCATAATTAAAGAAAATCAAAATCACTGTGTTTGACAGAATACCAAGAATATCCCCCTAATCTCACGCCACTTTAATTGGAATAATTCTATCTTAGTAAGTAGGAATATATCTTTGAACATTAAGAAAAATGTGATGCAAGAAAAGAGAACAATTAGTCAGAAATTAAGAAACAAACCATGTGAAGGCTGAACCCATATCAACGTATTCAGGTAATTCTTGAAAGTAAATGTGTATTTGCTAATTAGAGTGGAATTTCAAGCAGCTTTTTCAGCTAACCAAGTGGTTTTTTGGCTATTTTATAATCAAATAATCAACCACTTTCTCATTCTGATGGGCTGTAATTCACAAAATCTAACTATGGAGGGATTATTTATGTAAAGGTTTACCAAGTGAGCAACTTTTTTTTTTTTTTCCCCAAGAATGGCAACACTTTGAATATTTGCCATAGCTATCTTGCATTTACTTGACAAGCAAACTGAAAAATTCGTGTCAGTTCAAATTATAAGTATATTGTTTTCCAGACACCAATTTAATGTGAGACTTCACATTTCTTTAATTGTGTTTAAAGATACTTTGAATCACAGCACCTTGATGCTTGTCATACTGTTATCCATGATCAAATTGTATTTCAAATTAAATTCTATTTTTCTCTAAAGGTAAAGCTGTCTTCTATCCCTGTATACATACTATTGCCTTTGCTAGCAATGAGGTTCAGACTGTACTGACTTTGCAAGTCCACAAGACTGAGGCTTGCCAGGCCTTTGAAATTTTCTTGGCCCACCTGCACCTTCAGGGAGGGCTTTTTTAGGCAGAATAATAATTTTTCTGATTTATTTTACTTCTCTTTTTTTTTTGTATGGTATAACCATATTTTTATATATGGTAGTAACACAGCTATTCTGATATGATGAAATATTTAATAATGGCATAATGATACAGTGTAGAGGAATACAAGGCTGGTCTGATAGCAGAAGCCTTGTGAATAAGGACACAGGATGCAGTGCACAGGAGTTCAGGCATGAGTTGATATGAACAGGGGGACAAGCTGACACTAGAAATCCAAGGGCTATAAACAACTCACCAATGGCCAGTTACAGAATGCCTACACTGATCTGAGCAAAATGAAGGCAGTGAAGAACAATATCCAAAATATATAAAACCCACCAAATTGATTAAACTTCGTTGTAATGTGAGCTAGCAGACCAGTGTATAAATAGCCAGGTGCAGAACATTAGTAAACATGGTACAATGGCTCAAAGTGTATCCTAAAAAGGAAATAAAGAAACCATTAACACCAATGTCATATTCCTCCTAGCAAAGAAAAGCAGGTTGCTGCAGCATCAACATTTCACTCTTCTCAGTGAAAGACTTGGAGCACTGGTTGTTTGCTGCAATGCTCCCCCTTCCTTTCCACTCAGTTGCCCACCTTAGTAGCCAGAGGCACCAAAAGGATGAGCAGAGAAAAAAAGATAAATCCTAGGAATACTGTCCGCAAAAATTTTCATTGTATTATTATATGTGAGACTTCTTCTGAAATATGTAACACTGTAATCTTTTCCTTTTCTGTAACTGTTAGATCTAGACTAGTAAGGATTTTCTATGATTAGAATTTTCTATTATAATATAAATAAATTCACAACTTTACATATAAAAAGTGTTCCCTTTTTGCTCATATCAGAATTTAAAACAGATTACCCCTTATCTAGAACTTATTCAAACACACAAATTTTATTTTCAATTTTCAGCCTAGCGCTTGTTATCTCATGTTATTTCTCATGTAAACGATGTTTTGTGAGCTGTTTTTCAGATATCTCCCTACTTTATTTTCCTAATACCTGATTATGTACAGAAACCAAAGACCATGGCAAATACAACATCATCATATGGATGAGTATTGCAAATATAGGACAGAGATACATAGATCATCACAAAGAACTTCCAGTTCTTGGTTTCTACCTGCCTTTGAAATAGTTTTTTTTTTTTTTAACTTACTGAATGCATATTAAGAATGGCATATATACTTGCATGGACAAGGAGGTGAGGGAAATTTAAAAGATTTATGTATGGAACTTAATAGACAGATTCAGTTCTAAACCAAATCAATGTAATGCTTTCTCATGCACATTCTTCCTCTGGAACTGCTTATATAGTCAATTATCTGGTTTAGCATTTGTTTCTAACGGTCTTCATAATGTGTAAACCATGCGTTAGAAACAAGACAGTTGCTGGCCTGGACTACTGACTAATGCGTAGTTTAGTGTGATGTTGCTACAGCAACCAAGAAGATGGAATAGCATGTCATATATCATTTACCCATTACTTGGAACGTACAGCTTTCTAAAAGACATTAAACCAAGCAGAGGTGCGCTGACAGAGGAGACAATGATGTCTAAAAGCATTCTAAAATAGTTTCCATTGTTCTGAAGGTCCAGGGAAGTAAATCAAAGTAATAAGCAGCACAAATAAGAGTTAAGTATTTAAACATAGAAGAGCCTTCTGGTTTTAACACATGATACCAGTATTTCTCAGGGTCCAGTTGCCAGCAGAACACGCTTCTAGCTCATGGACAAACAACCTAGACTTTTTCCTTCAGACTTCTAAGAAGTGAATGTTCATGGCCCACACTATGGCACACAGAAATCCTGTAAGCCACATGGCTGCACATAGCAAAACATCTGCTGTCAGAATGAAAGCTTGAGAGGCTTTCAAAATGGAGGCTCTGAACTTGCTCCAGTGGACCTCCTCACTAAGTACATGTACCTTCATTAAGAGTAGTCTTGGTCCTCCAATGCAAGTTCCTACTCCCTGCAGATACACCAACTGATTTGTAAACAAAACCAGGATGTGTTTTTGCAGTGGTAGTGGTGGTGATTTACAAATTTGGCAGACAAATTGTGAAAATTTGTGCATGACCTCGTGAAATTATTTATGCATTGAGTTTGCAAGGGATCTGGAAAACATGCAGTTTATAATGGCACTGTGAAAAAAAAGTACTCATGATTGGGTTAAAATTTTAGATTCACCAACAGGGTGCACATTTTGGATAAGAAAGTGAACAAAACATCTGGGAACGAGCCTGGGGATGTTTTCCAGACCACAGCAGAAAGATTAATGAGCTAAGTCTGTCAGGCTCAAATGTAAGCTTACAGAGGGACTGGATAAGGCTTTGATTTAAGAAAAAAAGAAAGAAGAGCAGTAAAACAATCTATAGAGTGGATAGGCCTGCTGCTCATTGACAAAAACGATATAATTCTTTGCTTATGTATAAACACAAGAGAGTTTCATAAGTATGTAATAAGGGAACATTTTGTACTGCCAGCAAGAAGAGAAATTCTGTAAGCAATGGAGGATGCCCAGTCTTTTTCTACATCTGAAGTACCAGAGGGTTTCTAGCAGTCACATTCAGAATAAAGACAAGTTTCTGCATGTTCAAGACACTCCCTAAGAGCACCAAACAGTGAAACCTCTTGAGTGCCCAATGCTTGCTATACTTTCACAACATTCTTCTGTTCTTCTGCACAGTGGAGAATATGCTGCAATACTTCATTTCAGGGCTGGAGGCAAATGCAACATGAATCCAGGTGGCGTATAGCACCTTCCTTACTTTCTTTAAGACTTCTGTGCAGCTAGGATCATGTTTTTAAAAACGTCACCTGCTACGTGGACATCACTGCCTATATGCCATGAATGGACTGGACACAAGTGTAAGAGAAAAGTAAAGAAACTATGACTATCAGAAATCTGAGGACAGGGAGAACTGAAGTGGAGTGGGGAGAAAGAACTCTTGTTAGATGCCTTCACTTTGGGGATAACTACAGAGCCTGTACATATCCATGAATCTCCATAATGTGCCAGAGAATAAAAGGGGCCATCAAGGTACGCTGAAGATATCTCCTCAGAGGGAGATTTCTATTTACACAGCTGTTTCTATCCTTTTACCATGGTACACCACTGTTTCAACAAAATCTCTATCCATCAACTCATCTAGGTTTACAATTCAGAAACAATGAAATACAATTACCAGCTAAATCCATCCAGCTGGGACACCCCTTCCTCCTTCTGGCAGCGAATATCAATGCTGTTGAGATTATTGGCCTCCACCCAGCCTGTTATTTGACCCACATACAAAGAAATCTCTTTCCTTCTGGAAGGATCTGTCTGACAAAATTTAGCCAACAACAAAAAGGAGCAGAACTCCAGTGAGTATGTTACTTTATCACCTAATACAGAGGACAAAGATTGTAAGACAGTGCAATAAATCATGGCTCTGGAAGCAGTCCCTAAGGATGCCACAAAGGATGGGGAACAGTCCTGAACCAGGACAGAAGCTGAATGCCATGACTAGTCAGGCTATTGCAGCAAAACCTCCATTGCAATGCCTGCTGAGTATGCTTTGAGCCACTAAGGAAACCCACGTGTGCTAGCAAGTAAACACATGCAGGTCTGTCATGGATGTTCTGGCCAAATGGAGGATTCTGATTCGATCAACAAGGACTGGCAGCCTTGCCCCGTGCTTTTTCCAAAAAAGTATTACAGATGAAGGCCTGGGACCCTGGCATATCATGCCATCTTTTCTTGTAAGGCATTCCAGGATGCAGGCAAAATCTCTTTCCTCAAAGTGTACTACCATACTGCCCAGCAAAGGGAGTCCTGGCTTTGGATGAGTGCATCATGAGCTGAAATGAAGGCAGGCCTGCAGTGTTCTATAAAAGACACAGCAGCACCAACTGCATATTCTACAAATAGCCGAGAAAGAAGGTGCAGGACAGCAGAGCTCCTGCCAGAGCCTTGTTATACAACATAAGGACTGGAAAACGGGAAATATGGATGTCATTTCTGGGTCACTACTGAGTGTCAGCTTTCATGCAAGATGCTCATTTGCCCTTGAGAGAAAAGCAACGCACAAGTAAGAAAAGTCTGGGCAGCAATAAAAATGACTTACAGAAAAATAAAAAAAAAAAAAAGGGGAGGGGGGGAAGCCCTGCTGGCACAAGCTATTGGAGGTAAAATCTCACAGCCAAATGTCCTGTGTGCCCCATTACAGTGTGCCTTGGGCAGAGCGTTTTCTGAGCTTATACACAAATTAAGGCTTATACACAAATTAAGTACCAGTGTAAAATCCATTAAGTCCTCAGTCCTCTGGTTTGTCACAGAAAGGCTGAAAAACACATAGGAAAAAGCTTTTTTTTTTAAAACCATGCTAGGTTGACCTTGCTCAGCTGCCATTCAGCCATTCTTGCCCTCCTCTTCAACAAGACAGGAGGAAAAAAAAATACAAAAAATTATTTTAAAAAATAAAAACCTCTGTAGATTGGCAAAAAGACAGGGATATTATCTACCAATTACCATCTTGAGTGAAACAGATTCAAGCCGGGAAAAATTAATTTCATGTATTGCCAACTAAACAGATTTGGATCATGAGAAGAAGCAAAGACAAAATTAAAACAACACCTTTTCCCCACATTCCTTTTTCCCCAGGTTCAACTTCAGTTTTTCATTCCTAACTCACAGAATCACAGAATTGTAGAGGTTGGAAGGGACCTTCAGAGATTATCTAGTCCAACCCCCTTGCCAAAGCAGGGTCACCCAGAGCAGGCTGGACAGGAATGCATCCAGAGAGTCTCCAGAGAGAAGGACTCCACAACCTCTCCGGACAGCCTGTTCCAGTGCTCCCGGTGCCCCACATGTTCAGAAGGAACTTCCTGTGTTGCAGCTTGTATCTGTTGCCCCTTCTCCTGTCACCAGGCACTGAAAAGAGCCTGACCCCATCCTCTTGACACCTGCCCTTTAGGTATATATATGCATTGATGAGGTCTCCTCTCAGTCCTCTCTTCTCCAGGCTACACAGACCCACATCTCTCAGCCTTTCCTCATAAAAGAGGTGCTCTGTTCCCTTGATCATCTCCACAGTCCTCTGCTGGATTGTTTCCAGTAGTTCCCTGTCTTTCTTGAACCTGGGGAGCCAGAAGTGGACACATAACTCCTTTACTCCCCACCACTGGTCCAGGGGGATTAGGGAGTGGAGGATTATGGTCAGTACAAACTACTTAATCTCTATGACTCCTTCCTCCTCATGCTTTTTCCCTATACTACACCTCTGCTCCAGCCCTTGGGCACTCTCAAGAACTGCTCCGGTGTTGGTCCTCTCCACAGGCTTTAGTCGTTCAGGAAAAAAAATCTGCTTCCATGTGGGTCTGCCAAGGACCACAGTTCCTGTCAGTAAGAACCTGCTCCTGTGTGGGCTCCTCCACAGGCCACAGTTCCTTCAGGAAATACCAACCTGTTCCAGCATGGTGTTCCCACTGGCTACAGTGTGGGTATCTGTGGTCTCTTCCATGATCTTCAAGGGAATAACTGCTCCACCTGGACCACCTCCTTCCCTCTTCTCTGACACGGGTGTTCACACTGTTATTTCTCACACCTTTTTCCTTAGTCCCCTCTCACTGCCGTGCAACGCTTTACCCTTTATTAAACATGCTTTCACAGAGGTGCCACCAGCTTCACTGATGGGGTAAGTTGTGTCCTATGGTGGGCCTGCTGTAGAGCCAGCTGGAACCAGCTGTGTGCGCATGGGCCAGCCTCTGACCATTTCTAAAAGAGTCTGCCCCTACAGCCCCCGATGCTAAGACCTTGACACCTACACCCAATATATCCACTAACATTTCTCATGCGAGTGCTGCAATGTTGATTCTGGCTGGCTGGCTTAACCATTTTGCTGTATGTAGCTATGAAAATACTGGATAAGGAGGAAGATGAAAGAAGAGTTTGCAAGGGGTGAAGGGAGTAGATTTAGACTCTCAAGACTAGGTAAAATAAAGGTCAAGAACAGTTATGGTACTGTGAAACTTAAGCAAGTTCTTTTCCTCATAGACTATTAGCTTTGTAAGAAAAGTCAGTCCCAGGCCTGGTAACAGCTTAGATGTGGGCCTGGAGACACAAACAGTAAGGGACATTGCTCTTTGCTGTCCTTTCATAGACTTCAAAGTATTCAGCTGCCTTCCAACAATTTGATCCAGGGCTGATTTTATGGACAATACTAGTAGGCCTTAAACCACCTAATAATGCACCCAGTAGGTATTGGTAAGAAGCTGCCATCAGAAGAGGGGAACACACCATATGGCAGCAGAGCTAGCTATAAGCAGTAAAAATCTAAATCAGAACATTCATGTCGTGACTGTAAATCTCTGCATGGGAACAGGTTAACATTATGGCCTACAGGGAGACTCTGAAGGCCTGAAATATGTGAATCACAGTGGTTCACGAAGTGTACGATAAAGCTGAATTGCTTCAATTCAGAGTATGATGCAATGTTGTCAAGACTTCTCCAGAGAACACCTATAGTTAGATATTTCTCAACAAAACCTCTGGCCCAGCTGGTCATGTCACATCCATGGAAAGCAGCAGTGGTGTCAGGACAGCAGTGACCAAAGAAATGAACAGTTAATGGATGGCTTGAGCACTGTTTTTACAGGAACAGTTACAGGAACAGAGATTGCCAAAAGTTAAATGGCCCCAAATCTTTCATGAGTACATTGTGGCCAAATGTACTCATTGTGGCCAAATCCTCACTTCCGGATCACTATGGACACTCAGAACAGCTCTGAAAAGGCAGAATTGCTAATTATGAATTAATGAAATAAGGGCCCAGAAGGGTATTCCACATCCTGAATTTAGTATCCCGTTACTAATAGTCTAACACCTGAAGAATGATGAGGTCTGTCCACAGATGATGCTAGTCTGACCTCAGTGTTGCCATCATTCTACAATTCTAGTGTGTTCTTTGTGAAATGCAGAGGGAGCAATCTTGCATTGCTGAGTGATACTTCTCAGAGGCACAACAATACAGAAACTACATGACTGTGCATTCAGCCAGCCTGCATCTTATCCTTTTCCAGTTTCACATGTGTCAGCTTCTTGTTGAGAGCACACACAAAAAAATAATCAAATGTGGACATTTAAGGCAGTAAGCAGGGCGCCCCATAAAACAGACTTATGTGCTGAGATTATGAAGCACATGTAGGGAGGCAAGTGCTGGATGAATCTTCCTCACAATAATGCAAGATCACAGAATCACAGAATCTTCTAGGTTGGAAGGGACCTTAAAGATCATCTTGTCCAACCGTCAACCTAACTGACAAAAATAGACACCCACACAACAAAAAATGAGGATCACCATCACTAAACCATACCTCC
>BJBW01007628.1:0-10597 GCA_004320125.1 Scolopax mira
GACTTCCCTCGACCTACTGGCCACACTCTTCCCTATGCACCCCAGGATTTGAATTGTGTGAGGAATCACCGGCAGCACGGGGACACCCCAAACCCCACCTTACTTAGAAAGAAATTTTAGGCTGGACTTTTTATGTCCCAGTGAGACAGTTTTTGCGTTGCCAGTTTAAACAGCTCCAAAGGGATTGCTTGACACTACATAATAATGCACAGAGTTTTGGGGACAGCCTGGGGAACCTTGGTGCTTGCAGCCAAGATGGATCTCATTTTTCTTCAGACACCTCTAACAAGAAAAATTCTATGTTTCTGTTTTGCTGTCTTCCTAACATTGCTCCCACAGCTTCTGTTAGAAAACTGTTTTGTCACTTTACTACTTTTAATTAAAAAAAAAAACCCAGTTCTTATAGTCTTTATCCCTTTTGTCCCTTGTCACGGTTTGACCTCCAGAATCATGATCATTGTTACTGTTAAATAGGGTTTGTTCATCCAAATTATCTGACAAACTTCCCATTTTCTTTTATAGAGAATTGTTTCCCTTAAGCTTTCTTGTCTCTGAGTGGATTGTGCACGGTTCACACACACCCTCTTTCCACTGTCCTGCTGCCACATTTGAATCTATTTTTCATTTTCCAAGAATCGTAAGAATTGGACATTCAAAGTGGCTATTTCCTTTGCGTGGTTGTGTAGATTCACTGAATAGGTAGGGATGTCCTTTACATATTCCAACAACCAGTTGGCTAACGAAGCTTCCACTGGTTTGCTTGGGAGTTTTTTTTATGGTCCTAATGTATGTAATGACTGGAATATTTTTCTTCTGTAGTGATATTACAGTTTTTTCATTTTACTGAATTCTGCCTCCCTGGATTAAAATTTAGTAAAAAATCTGCTCTTAGCCTGCTCAGTCCTTGTAGGTGACTTTGAGGTCACCGTGATTGAATTCTCTGTCTTCAGTGATCATCTCCTCTAGTCTCTTCATCGATGCCCTGTTCTCTCCCTGACACTCCCCGAGCTGCCAGCAATCTCTAGGTGATCCTTCAGTAGATTGATTTCACTGATGGGAGAGAGTGAAGACTCGGTCACAGATTTTGGAGAGTGGCTGCTTTGGTTCTAGCAAGAAATGTGAGAACAGAAGAGTGTTTCCTGCAAAGACTTTAAGGACAAAGAGGGAAGGGAAAAACAGCAAGTGCAGAAATTTCTTCTAAAAAAGACTCTCTCTTTTTTTTCTGGATGTAACAATGGACCTAAAGGGTTTTTTTTGTATGGCAAGGTTTTTTTACGTACTGAGTTTTGATGGGAGGTTAAGGTTCGTTTCTTAAATGCTGAAAAGATGGATTGGACAAAAACAAGAGAGACATATACAGATTGATATGCAATTGAAAATTTGAAGTTTTCCTCATGAAGACCAGTGTAAATCAAAATGTCTTTTTATTTGTTTAAAGATGTGGAGGAAGGACCAATTAGGCCAGCTCTGCAACTCATTAATCTAGTGGCATGGCAGTCACTCGAGATGTTTCCATATATACAATCTGTTTGTACATGCTGTAGTGACAAATGCGGTTTAAAAAATATAACCAATCCCCAAACCAAAGGTCAGATCCCAAATCTTCTTTCCCAACTAGTAGGCAACGGTCAGGTAACCCTTTTCTACGCAATGAAACCCAATGTACTCTTGATTTCGTTTCTGTACAGCTGAAGAGCTTCAGGAGCAGAGTTGGCAATTGGTCTCCTTATCTCTCTCACAGGAGACACTGGACAAACATTTAATGTTGTTAGATAGAAATCTGGAAACAACCTCTTTCCCTCTTCCTGAGTAAATGGTCTTGGTGAGTTAGTTGCAGCAACAGCCTTCATGGTCTGGTCCAGCTGTGTTCTCCAGCACCGTGGTGGTCTGCCCTGACTTTTGTGGGGAGCCTAACCCTAGTCCATGTACCCTGTGAGGATGGAGGGATCCCCCAGATAGGGTTTACTTCACATCAGAGTTAACCACTTTGATTTGCCTTTAGGAGAGGCGCCTTGAGGGCATTTTGGAAATGTACTTTGAATTTCTTGCATGTTGACTATAACGGGATCCAAGGTGATGAGCTTTGATGTGGGTATCTGCTTCTCATCAGAGAACCCCTGGTCCATAAGCAGACAGAAGTCTGTTCAAGTCTTCGTGAAAACTGTAACATATGGTTGGAAATGTGAGCATATTTGAGTTAAAGCTTTACAGGTGTGGCAGATTTTGAAGTCAGACAGGGACGGGTGCAGTTTTCCAGGGTGAAAGGCAGCTGAGCTATGGTTTCCAGCTGTTTAATTTGGGTGTCGGGTGCCTGAGTCTCAGAATAGGTATGGAGAACGTTTTGGGGGAATCTGATCCTTTTTTAGCAAGGGATGATCAATAAAAATTCTGCTTAGATTATGTAAATGGAAAATTAAAAAGAAGCCTAAAAGTCAGAGCATTAATGGGGCTGTGAAGAGTCAGGTGCAAGCCCTCATGAAGTGTCCTACATCTGAGCTCCAATGTCTCCATCTCTTTTTGGCAGAAAGTCCCAGAGTCAGAAATGACTTGAACATGGGTGTCCATAGCATCTAGCACTGCTATCATAAGTGTGGCTTTTTCTCCCCTGTGACTCCTTTTCTTTTTTTTCTTTTTTTTTTTAAAAAAAAAGTCTGTGCTTTACCTTGGTTGGTTAGAATCTCAAGAAAACACAAACAACTGCTTTTTTTGTTCTCCAGCCAGTGTTCACCCTCTTGTGACCTATTACAGAAGTTGCTACCTTATTTTCTGGGTGTTGGGACTCACAGGCAATTTTTGAGTGTTTCCACAGTTTCATCTTTGTAAAGATACAAATTTTGTAGAACAGCTTAGAGGTGTTTTCAGTTATGTATTTCAGCCAGTGTGAAGTGATGATCTGTTCACATGGAAGTGATCAGAACTAGCTGAGAAGTATGAAGCTGTACAGGCAGGCTGTCAAGCAAAGGGTATTTTTTTGGGCTGCCTCACCAAAGCTTACAATAAATAAAGTTACTAATAAAGGCTTGAACAGCCCAGACACCTGCCTGATAAATTGCGGCTAGATGGGGGACAGGGGCCTATGTTTTCAGGACAGGATCCCAGTAGTCAGGAGGAGATAAAGATTTCCTCAAGGAGGAACTGGAGCTGAGAAGAAGGAGCAGAAGACACTTTCCTAATAATGAGGGAGATGAGACCCTGTAGACTGTTGGGCCTGCGGTTTAATGCAGGTCACCTTGAAAGTGCTGTAGAGAGCAACACCTCAGGCAAAGACCTGGGGAATGGAGCAGACCATGGCAGCCATGGTTTACCACTTGAAGCTCTGGAGTTCAGGTTATGGTTTCTGAGCTCACGCAGCGGGAGGAAAAGAATGTCTTCCCCATGCCCTTCTTTTCACAGAATCACAGAATGATATGGGGTTGGAAGGGACCTCTGGAGATCATCTAGTCCAACTAGACTGCCAAAGCAGGTCCACCTAGAGCAGGTTGCACAGGAACATGTCCAGGGGGGTTTTGAATGTCCCCAGAGATGGAGACTCCACCACCTCTCTGGGCAGCCTGTTCCAGTGCTCTGCCACTCTCACAGGAAAGAAATTTCTCCTCATGTTTAGGTGGAAGTTCTTATACTCAAGTTTGTGCCCATTTCCTCTTGTCCTCTCCCTGGGGACCACTGACCTCCTGACACCCTCCCTTTAAGTATTTGTAAGCATTGATCAGATTCCCCCTCAGTCTTCTCCAGACTAAAAAGACCCAAGTCCCTCAGCCTTTCCTCATAGGAGAGATGCTTCAGGCCCTTAATCATCTTTGTGGCCCTTTGCTGTACCCTCTCCAGCAGTTCCCTGTCCTTCTTGAACTGGGGAGCTCAGAACTGGACACAGTAAATGTCCTTAATTTACTGCTAATGCTTTGTAAACTTGGAGTTACCCATGTGTGATAATGCTTCTAAAGCATCACCATCTCCTCCTAGAGTCCAACTGAGCAGTTCCTGGCTGCCAGCAAGTGGTGGCTGCTCTGGCTGGCAGGGGGACCATGGCTGGTGACCTGGAGCTGTGACCTCAGAGGGGAGCAGTGTCTTCCAGCCATAGGGACGAGAGAAGGTGGTGGTTGCAGGCGCGTGTGCACACCACATGCCCATCTGCAGATGCGCACTTGTGTCTGCATATATATCCATATGCATAGATCCTATACATCCGTATATGCATATATTGCACCCGTGTGTGTGTGTGTGTGTATACATTGCGTATGCGTATGATGCATGCGTACAAACCCCTCATGTTTTAAGCAGGCTGGGGAGGGAGGGATGCTGAGAGGCGGAGGGGAGAGTTGGGTGAGTTGTGGGCAGCAGCTCGAGCCGCCGGCTGAGCGGAACCCCCAGTCCAGCTTGGGACAAACTCAGCACGGTCAGGGGGGACAGGAGCTGTAGCTGGGCCAAAGAGTCCTGTCACCTCACCCCAACTGAGCAGCCCAGGAGGAGATGGTGCCCGGGCTGGCTGCCCACGGGAACCGCAGGGGCCGAGTTTGCCTCCTCCGGTGAGAGGGGGATAACGACAAGAAACATGGGGGAACAGCGGGGCTGCTCGTTTTGGCATGGGTAATGTGTATGTCACCGGAAAGTTATTCAGGAAAAAATACTAAAAAAATAAAATTGAGTTCTTTTATTCTGAAAAACAAACCAAACCCAAACCCTGTTAAATCCATGCTGTCTCCTGTTAAACTCATGTATTCCCTTCCTGCAGGTATGAATTAGGAGCAGCTTTGTTCATCGGATGGGCTGGAGCTTCCCTCTGCATAATTGGTGGCAGTATATTCTGCTTCTCAATAGCAGAAAACAGTACTTCCCCAAGGTAAAAAAAACCCAAAACAAACCCCAAACCCAAACCCAGTACTTCTCCAAGTTGTACTTCTTGAAAAACATCAATACGAGCATGTTTGTGCCTGCTCTGTGTGTATATGCATATTGTGCTACACGTGGGTGGTTTGATGACTTTTCCGAAACACTTTGTAGTGAGGTTCAGAAGAGGGTTGCGTGGATGAAGGGAAATAATGGGATTTGAGGAGAGTGCTCTGTCTGTCAGTGATGCCACGGAGAAAAGCGATTGTCTCAGCACAAATACTCGTGTAACACACACTGGATACGTTCACAACAGCTGGGGAAAAAAGCGCACTCCCTGGTGTAGGAGGAGGGATCAGGTCACCTGACAGGTGTGAACGGACAAGTTTATTTAATCCCCAGTCATCAGATCAAAAGAGAGAGAGGTGAAGGGCAGCGGTGGTGGCAGTGGGACCTCCAGCAGCAGCAGAGGGGTGATAACGAAGAGGCACAGCTGGAGGGAGTAACTGTTCACCTGGGATCTGCCACAGCCTAAATATTTCATGATAGGGCCCTAATTTCCTTAGTGGTGAACAAGAAATATGCATTTATAGGATAGTGAATAGCAAAGAGAGAGGGTGGAGGGGGAATGTCAAACCACAACAAGACCACAGTGGCAAGAAAGGTGTCCCCACCCGCCCCCTCCCCAGAAATCTATAGGTACGTTCCTATACGTCCCTTCTAGTTTTATGTGACTGCGGGGACGTTACCTGGCTGTGGGATGAGCTGTAACCGGTTGATCCTCTTCTCTTTTCAGGAGGGGGTATGCATATAACGGAGCCACATCAGTGATGTCTTCTCGTACAAAGGTCCACAACAGTGTCCCAGAGAAAACCCCACCAAAGCACTTTGACAAGAACGCTTATGTTTAATTGTACCCTCGGAAGATTCCAAGAGTTTTAAAAATGAGTTTGTACGTTTCGGTCAGAGTGATTTCCCTCCCCTCCTCCCCCCACCCCAACCCCAGTGGTGTAATTACTATTAAGACAATGACTTTTTAAAACATTAACTTGCAGCTTTTTACATATTGATGTAAATTTTATTATATAATATTTTAAGATTGATGTTGGTATTGTAAAGTTTATACCTGGAAATCATGAGCTGATGTTGCTTTCTTGAAAAAAAAAATAAATGGGGTATTTACCAACTTGGTACGTCAGTCACTCGGTGAATCACAGGATGGTAGGGGTTGGAAGGGACCTCTGGAGATCACCGAGTCCAACACCCCTGCCAAAGCAGCTCCATCTAGAGCAGGCTGGACAGGAACGTGTCCAGGCAGGTTTTGAGTATCCCCAGAGACGGAGACTCCACCACCTCTCTGGGCAGCCTGTTCCAGTGCTCTGCCACCCTCAAAGTAAAGTTTTTCCACATATTCAGATGGAACTTCCTGTGTTCCAGCTTGTGTCCCTTGTCCTGCCACCAGGCACCACTGAGAAGAGCCTGACCCCATCCTCTCGACATCAACCCTTTAGATATTTATAAGCATTAATGAGATCCTCTCTCATCTTCTCCAGCCTGTCTGGTCTCGCTGTATGGCAGTGCAGCCTTCTGGTGTGTCAGCCACCCCTCCCCGCTTGGTGTCATCAGCAAACTTGCTGAGGGGACACGCCATGAAGTGAAAATAAGCATGGGATTTGGGGAGGCAGGAGCAGGTACTAGGAAGAGTTGGGGACAGTTGTTTTGAAAACAAGCACTAGAAAGGGTCTTGCATGGCCTAAGAAGAACACGTGTGAGGAGAAGAACGCATGCATGAGAAGAATGCACACGTGATTGTGACATTCATGTCTGTGGCAGGGAGAGCAAAAGTTGAGACTTTGGGGAGTTTTGTGGTGGGCAAGAGCCGGGGGGGGGGTCCAGTCACCTCCAGGGGGTTGTCTTCCTTCCTTCACATTGGGCAGGGGACCTGGACACCTCTGGCTCCAGAATGGCTCCAAGGCACTGGGCTTTGAAAGAGAAACTGCTCTGGTCTATTCTGGGAAGGGCTGACCAAATAAAAGCAGGTAATACTTAACAGTGCTATTTTAGGTAATCCTGAATTAGTTACAACAGTTCAAAAATTCAGCTACTACTTTTTTTGGCGGAGGGTGGCGGGGAGAGAGCTCCATAGAAATGGGATGGCTTTTGAGGGAATACTTGTCCAATGATTCAATAAATGAAATTAGAGATTATAAGGAACCACAAAACGCTTACTAGTCTGAGACCCTAAAACCAGAAACAAACTCAGGTCTGTCTTGAAGTTTGAGTTTCAATACGTTGGTAACTTTGTGACAAAGGTGTAAATACAAAATCTAGACAGCCCTATTTATTAATAGGCACAATACAGTAGAAAAGGTGGGTTTTTTTCTGATACCTGATAAAATACATCAGAACTGCAAAGCCATTCAAGGTTCTTTTAATTTCACCTTCTTTAAGTGGAAGCCCCATCGTGCTGTTTGAAGGTGGCAGCCAATATGGACAGAACAGAAATACGAAGAACTGGAGCAACAGCAGGTCAGTGCTTTCCTCACCTTCGCTTGACATTTGAATTCTTTTTCCAATTTTTGTGCTTTAATTAAAAAGCTTTAATTTAATTAATTAAATTAAAAATTTTAATTAAAAAGAACCCAAACTTTCCAAAATAGGAGGATTTCATAATGACTAGTTTCATAGCTGAGGCTTTTTTTTTTTCCCTTTTAATTTGGTGTTTATTGTAAACCATGTTAGAAACATAACATTTTGATACATGAAAATATTTTCTTTAAAATGTTCACAATTTTATATAAAGTTTATGATAAAAAACAAGAAAATGTGCATTTAAAAATTATTATAAAGTAATACTCTGGAGTAAATTCTGCTCATTGGTCAACAGGCTTCCCTGCAAGACCAATTTCAATCTTTAATGTAAACATTGGAGGCAAAATTTTCACCTCAGTGAAACAAAGAGACTTTCAACATTTTGAGTTCATGAGACAGAAGAATTAACTCTCAGTTTCCAAACAGACATGGCCAGTAATGTGTACATGAATATTCTTGTTTCAAATTCATAACTGAAAGACACAAAAGCTCTGTAAATGCTATTCCTTGTTATTCCATGACCAATAGGAGAAATGACATTTTGAACCCCAAGAGAAGCAGCAGTGGTGCCTCCCATCAGCAAGGCAACTATTAGATGTCTGAAGAATCACTCCAGTCTGTTACCGTGACTAAGCTGCTTTTTAACGTGCTTGTATTATCAGCTTCATGAAGGCCTGCTAAAATAACAACAAAACCAAAATATTAAAAGTTATTAATAATATTTGGGGGGATATTTTGACTTTGGATTTATCTATGAGATAAAATTACGTGCTGTGTGACTAAACTTTCTGGGCTTCAGGAAGTTCACAATTTCAACCGGTGAGGAAATGACAAGTGTTTATAATCTAAAGGCTGTTTCTGTCACACAATGAGTCAGGGTCGACATTACTTTCCCTTTTAAAATAATCTGTAGTATCTTTGTATAACTGACACTGCTTTAAGTATATTGAAACGTTAGGGCTAGCAACCACTAAAAAAGTTTTATGTCAGATTAAGGTTACTACTTTAGCAGTACCTTAAATATTTATCTCAGCCTCAACGATTTTACTATTATTCTCAAGATAAAGTAGGAAAGTTTCCTTCATCCCTTAAATTTGGGGAGGAATTAACAAAAATCCCTGATGATTAGTTTTTTAGATGAGGTTTTTAGATTAGTTTTTAAGATGAGCCTGATAGTATTATGTGTTTTAAAATCTCAAATTTAAGTTTCTTGGCATCTCTGTGTATTTAAATGTGTGTGTGGTTTACATATAAGTACGTATCACAAGCATCACGTATGATATTTATAAGGCATAAAACCAAGCACACACTTTTTCTTACTTGCTCTTTTCTTACAAAATAGCAGACAGTGAATTGCAATGTGTAATACACTATACTTAAGTTCTCCTCTAGGTGAAGAATGAATACGCTACCTTCCTCCTTTGGCACACCTCTCTTCAGGAGGCCCCATGCCTGTACCACAGATGCTGCATTTGACTCATTTTTCGGAACTGTCAATGGCTTCTGACCTCTGTCATCTTTCATCAATAAAAAGTCTTCTACTGATGATATATCCCAATCATCTTCATCAACTTCTGTGAACTAAGCAGGGAGAAGAAAAAAAACCACAGATTTTTCTTCTGTCTGTTCAAGTTGTGCCGAGATCTTCCCTAAACTCAACAATGCCAAACTGCTAAAGAAAAACACACTGGCACGTGGCTTGTAAGACCTCTGTCACCACAGCTTTAAAATCCACATAATTCAATCACCTACATTATATTAATTCACTATTATAGTTCCTAACCTAAAAGTTAGGTTGGGTTTTTTTTGACTCAGGAACCACAAAAGTTCAAAGCTCTGCCCGTTTCATAATTGATAGAGACCTATGTTTTCAGGTGTCCAACTTAAAAAAAGAACCATCTTTTCTGGAATATTAGCTATTCCTATGAGACGGAAAGTCCTTTAGGCATCAGAAAGTAGGTTACTTACATGAAAAATAAAGATATGACATGAGCAGTTTAGTTAGCTGCTCATGCATAAGCTTCCTGCATTCACACTAGAAAAATTTAATATTGCAATAAAGGCCTTTTCAATGTAAAGCTAATTTACTTAAAGAGAAAATTAAATAATAAAAATTAAAACAACTGCATGGTGCTCAAAGTTAAAAGATGTATTCCTCTTAAGACTCACGGTCTGTGTGTATAAGTGTATTTTCAATTCAGTGGTGGATTTGCATAACGAGATCCCAAAAATGAGAGTCAAGGCAAACAGATGAACCTGAAGGCAGCAAGTCCGTGGTCTTTCTTATCTCATCTGCCTGAGAACTAAGTATCTTCACTCAGCTTTTGACAGGAGAGCTACAGCATTTCCCTGTTTGTCAATCAGATGGGGTTCAATGGAATCGAGCCATTCTTAGACAGCTTAACAGTGGAAAGTGGAAGATGGTTTCTCACAAAGCTGAAACCTTATTTCACAGGAGTTTCTCAATACTATGGTAAAATACAGAAGGCATTTCTCTTGCAGAGAAGGAAGAGTCAGATGCTGTTAAAAAACAATGTCAGGTATGTACATACTAGAGAAAAATCAACAAATATAAATGTGTCGTGTGTCTGGAAAGAAGGGAAGAGACTTGCAGTAACGCTCTATCTTGCGACATAATACAATTTTAACATTGCAAGCTGTTTTTCAAAAACTGACAGATCTGCTCAGTGTGCTGTATTATTAACATACCAAGATTCAACATTTTGCTCTTTTAAATTATCTGCATGTGGAAAGCGCAGTAATGGGAAACTCAGAGTCACACAGACTGGGAAATGCTGGAGGAAGAGTTTCCTCGAGCAGTCACAAAGTCCCAACTGATTTTTAAAGTACAAAATATAGCGAAAAAATGTCAACTTCAAACAAAATTCAGTTTTGACCAAGTGTAAAATACACAGCCCCAATTAAACCTGCTATGCAGTCTTATTAACTCAAAGACTTGTACCAACGAAACACCATAATGCAGCCGATGGATGGTACAAGTGAACTCAGGTAATACAGCTTCAGGTATCTACAGCAACTGCTATCTGCCTGTCTATTTCAATCTAAAACTGAAACAAGCAGCACTATCTACTGCTAACTTCTGATTTGGAGTAACTTTTAGAATCATAGAATGGTTCGGGCTAGAAGGGACCTTAAAGATCATCAAGTTCCAACCCCCCTG
>BJBW01007628.1:10645-40898 GCA_004320125.1 Scolopax mira
GATGGGGCAGCCACAGCTTCTCTGGGCAACCTGTTCCTGTGTCTCACCACCCACACAGTAAAGAATTGCTTCCCAATATCTAATCTAAATCTCCCTTCTTTCAGTTTAAAAGTGCTAGCCTTTTGTTCTTTTTAAAAAATATATTCAGGCAAAGATCAATTTGTACCGAAGTGGCTTACCAATTAAAACTCTAAACTGAGGGGAAGACCAGGACGTTACGAGCTTGAGGGGTAAAGAATAACTTGTGTCAGTATCCTCATTGTGAACAAAGGGTGTACTCAATGGACTTACATCAATGATAGACCTGATGTAGTTTTAAAACAGTATACGACTGTAAATAGATGCAGCAGAACAAAGACCATACTCAGAAATGAAATTTTGTCCCTTCGTTAAAATATCAGATAAAACTCTAGAAATAACATATTTTAAAATAATTCACAGGCAAATTCATTTTTTCCTCCATCAAAACAAGATACTAGGAAAGCAAGTAAAGAAGGGTGCCCTCTATGCTGCTAGAGAGATAGAAATGATACCAACTGTACCCAAACTTTGGGCTAGCTGTAGTGATCCAAATCAGTCATGGCATAAGCTAATACATAGCACAGATGAAGAGGTCACTTGCCATGGCTCACTCACTAGCCCTTTTCTGTACACCACTGCAGATTTACCACTGAAAAGACTAGTGAGCTGTAATTCCAATAGTGCCTTTGAGAATTCATCTCTTCACTGCATCAAGATGGTTGCAGAATGAAAACGTAACAGATATATATCTAGTTTGATTATTTAATGAAATAATATTGACTATTAAAAGTGATACCTTCAGTTCTTGCACCTCTTCTTTCTTAATAAATGCCTGCGCAACATTAATTCCTCCAGCTGGTTTGTTCTTATTTCCATGGTTAGAAAGACTCTTTCCAACTTGTTCGGTCAGTTTTTGAATTACTGTTCCTGAAGTTCATGAAAAAATATATTGACGGTTTCAATTCACAAGGGATTTTACTGCAAACCCTCCAGAAACCTTCCATGAAGTAAAAATACGTAAAAGACTGAGAAAAACCTTTTTTAGACAGAAGTATCTCTAAGACACAGATTGTCTCTTTTTCTGCATGTATATATAGCACGATAAACATCTAATTTTAAGTGACATCTCTAGGCACTCTATTAATATAAACACATTAGTAAAAACAGGAAATGCACACAAATATACACACAGTGAAGACTAGACAGTCTACCTTCATTACGTTTTCTATCACAGAAACATTATCAGGAAATGCAAAATCCTGTACAGCTGTTACAACATGCGTGTACAAAAGTACTGAAAAGACCTTTGGAAGTTTTGGCAGGTGTTCCAGTTTCTTCAGTTTCACTTTCCTCCGTCCCATCCATATCGCTTTTGCCAGAAGCCTTCTGAAAAGCACTGACTTTGCTGCTTGATGGTTTTGACTGCTTTTGCAATAATTCTGGTGATACATAATGCTGCTTAATATCGTCTTCATCTGCTTCTTCCTCTGAACTGAATGGTGGAGTTCTAAATGAAACCACATGCAACCTGAGGACTTACTGGGTTTTTCTTATGTGAAAAAAAACAGGTGCTCCCATAAATTCTAAGTATCCATAAATCTATTTAAAGTCATGCTACTAAGGTAAACACAGGAAGTTATCACAAAATGATCTCTTATGTAGAAATAATTATTCCCATCTATGCAACTATCTTTACAAAACAACAGATCAATATATAAGAAGTCTTGCCAGGCAAACAAAGACAGACTTTCATGGATCAGCAGGGAGGGAAAAATTCAGAGTCAAGGAATCTGCAGCACAGAAAGTCTGTTCTGATATTCTGTGAGATGAAAATAATTTAGGAATTTTTCAGTACAGAAAATTAAAAAGTAATGTGCCTGTTGTGAGTGGAATCTGGAATACTGTGTTTAATTTTGGTCATAGTAAGAAAATATCAAGAAACTGGAAAAAATCGGGTCATGAAAATCTGTAAATGCTTTTAACTGTCTCAGAAAAAGCATCTGAGAATGAAACTAAATGAAGTGACCTGATCTTACTGAATGTCCATCTCTGGTTCACAATAAGGAATACATCTACTGAAAGGAGAACATGCTATCTTTAAGGCGTTATAATAATAAATTCAAATGGAATAATACTTTAAAACAAAATATTAAATATGGAGTCCAGGAGGTGTTTGTAATTTCAGCTTAATAACAGCTTTTGCATGACAAGCATGTGAATATTCAGTCACCAAATATGTTTTCTTCAAAAATACAAAGGAATAAAACATACGTGATACTAGATGTCTTTCTGGGTACTCCATTACCAAAAAGCTTCATGGACCTAAAAAAAACAAGACGAGTTATTTCAAGAGTAACAGTCAACCAAGTAAACATAAAGTTTATACAGAAGTAATATGAATTCTTTGCTTACAATATTAGGAGGAAAAGTACACATCGGCCATAAAAAACCCAAACCCATACGACTGTTACCTGAAGCATGAGTACTATGAAAAGAGCATCTCTTACTTGGGTGTAGATGTATTCTCAGCAATGGCTGTTCTTTGTTCAGCTGGACGGACAGCTGTTGAAGACCTTTTTACTGGTTTTCGTGGTGTGGCAAATGAGGAAATTCCTAATTGACTGAACTTCTGTTTATCTACAAGAGAAGTTATCTACCTCATTATCATAAACAGTGTTTGGTGTCTTTCATATTTTGTTCCCAAAAGTAAAGATGTCTCTGCTAAAGATTATAGTTTTACAAAAAAGAATTTAAAAAGTAAGTTTTTTCTTCAAAGCAGTTCAGAGTTACCATGTATATCACCAATATAGGAGCTAAGATTTTTGCAGTTAAGCATAGTATCAAGAACCCTTTAAAGGAAACTGTTTAGTTGTCCATAACTACATAGAATATTTATGTGGAAAATTACAAAAGCAGTTAAACAGAAATGTTTCTAAATAAAACCTTATTAAATGTAAGAAAACAAACAAACAAAAAGGGTTTTTTAACCTTCTGAAGGAAGCTGAGGACAGGAAACAGTTCTGTTACAAGATGATGATTTCTCTTCAACCCTAAAGCTAACTTGGCGTTCAAGGTGCTCTCGAATTCTCTGAATGTCAGGTTCTTGCTTCTGTTTGCAGTCTCTAGCAGATTCAATAGCTCGCAAAATCTTATTTAAGCGATCGTTTGGGATGCCGCGAACACCCTAAGAAAACAAATTGTATTGTAAACACAAAGGCCACAAACTTCAAACATTTTCACAAAGCTTGTAGAAAAATCACAGAAGTTGGTAACATTGCTCACAGGTGTAGCCACATCCTGCACAGCTCTAATTTGAGGGACATGCCCTCAGGTTAATGAAGTAAATTTATTTATAACATGTGGAAACTTAGCTTGGGACTTTATAGGCTGAGGGCTGAGGTACAGGAGTGAAAGAGAAGAGCAAAAAAGTGGGACAAAGATCACCCCTTTTTTAAATAACTCAAAATAATCTTACTGCTTTAATTCCCAAGGATTCCAGCTTCTCCTCCAGGGCCTGCTCCAAAACAACTCGTAATTCTTTAGTTAAAGAAGGATCAGTCTTCAAAGCGTTTATTAAATAGTGGTTACTTCTACCTGTTTTATGATCACCTTTCTCAATTTCTGAAATAAGAATGGAAAAATGCATTTAAGAGACATTCAAGAAATCCAGGGTACATGAGACAATTAAAAACTGCATTGAAGCATGCATTTTTTAGAAATGCTGTAGACATACATATGCACTTTTTGTCTACATGGAGTTGTATTCTTTTGAAAATCTAGGGCTAGCTTACAAAGGTGAACTCACTGGGAATCTACACCTCAGCACATTGTACTCACCATCAGAACTATCTTTTTTCTTTCTTCTTACAGAGTCACTATAAACATATATGCCTGAATATTTAGCAACAAAGATCTTTACTTTTAGAACTGTACTTGAAAACTTTTGATAAAGAAAGATTATCTTCTGATACTTAAGTTCTCTACAAGTGATATTTCAAATCAAAGCTGAACTCTAGCAGGAATTAGAACAGGAATATGACAAAATTGTACTCAAGAAAAGCTTCAAGCAACATAACGTTTTCTGATAAAAAAAACCCACCACGACTTGAAATCAAGTATTTGGGAAGTTGTAGCACTTTCAAAAGTCTTAGTAAAGACAAGACCCTAGTCTGAAGCAGACTGTTTCCCAGAATATACATGATGAATAATACTTGTCTTCAATACTCTTTCAAGGACAAAAGTTCAGTGTCGTGTTTTCTTCTATGCAGGTCCATGACATCATACATACTTAGAAGCAGACAAAGAAGTTTCTATCTCTTTCCCTTACATCAAGTGTCCCTAATGACATGAACTCTTATGCAAGAAATAAAGAATCACCTAGACAGGTTCTTCCATCTAAATTAAAGATTGACATTTAAGTTAGGCCCAAGTATTATAGGGTCATACAAGGGAGTAAAGAAGCAAAACCACTTGGAACCTGCCTATGAAGTGTCTCTGGCAAGACACAGTTTTACCAAATGTCACTTGGGCCAAGCGAACCAATAATCTGTGGGACCATGGTAGCTCCTGCTGCCCAGCAGTGGTCAGCAAAGCATACATCCCAGAAAAGCAGACTGCAAGCCACACTCCCAACTTCACCCCCTGAAAAAAAAGGTGAAACTTGGGCAGGAGTTTGCCTGCCATTATGAGTTACGGGGCAGCAGAGTCATTTGCCAGCCCATGGATGAGGGTACTAACGAAAGAGTACATCCAAATTGTGACTTTGAATGTTTTCTTTCAAAAAAAAAAAAAAAAAAAGTGCCCACTTTACCTATTTTTAAACAATGATTGCTTAAAAAGCAATTCCATTTAGTTTTCATTTTTCTTAAGGGAAAGATAAGCATCCTGAAGAGGACCCCAAGGCTTTTTTGCCTCAAGATGCACAAATGATATTTAGGTTGCTTTGAGGAAGTGGCTTTCGATGGATCGTGAAAAGAACTCTAGGTAATGAAAACAGAAAAAGAGCCCAGCTACCATACTAAGAGATATTTGCTGAACAGAACAGAATCTGGCTGGAATCTTAAATGGCTTTGGAATCTGTGTGGATAACTCAGTCCCTGACAGAAGTAGGATTAAAAGTAATTTGGCTGGAAAGCCGAGTTGTAGAAGAGGCCAATTACTGGTCAGTGCAGAAACATAGGGAAATCAAACTATCCTCTGTCAGGAAAAGCTGCATTATCTTGTATGGAATCCTCAGAAATCCAGATATGAGACATTTTAAAGTGGAAGACTCTAGGGAGCCTTCTAAAAATCCTGTCCCTTTCAGATGCTAATCCTTACAATAAAACAGATCCATCTAAAATTGTTTTTAAATTCATAATTAATACATACTAATATGGGTAACAAGACTATCCAGCATTATCCTAATTAATGACAATATTAATTCTTGCTAATTAACACAAGCCAAATCCTCTTTGGTGGAGCCAACTATTTAAGGAACTGTGCTCTTATTCATTTCTGTTTTTTAAAAAAAAACCAACCCTGAACACTTGATTTGACAGCTTTGGAGACAAGGGACCTGAAGCCTGGTCCACTGTTGCAGCTCCTACATAATCCTATGAAATAATCTGTCAAGTTAAGAATTTTCACACTCTCCCTTACAAATGGCTGTCACTGAAAACAAAAAAATCTCGGTCTGTCATTTCAGACTGCATTCTTTCTTTCTCTCTCCTACTGAAGGCGATGCCTTTAGGCACAGCAGAAGAATCAAAGACAATCCATCAAGAAAGAAGGTGGCTAGCAAGAGAAATAGCAGAAAGAACGGCAAAAATGCAACCAGTCTTTACTTCAGATTGCTCAGAGTCAGCAGATTTTCCCTGGGGAAACCTCTCACTTAAGGCACAGATGTATTCAGATGACAATTTTGTTTTCAAAACAGCATCATTCCTTCAACATCTAAACTCATTTGCTATAAGGTTCAAAACTGATTTTGATTTTTGTACACGGTAGGTATTATTATGCTATTCAGCTATTTGGTGTTTCATCTAAAGTATTGTAAGCCTTCTTCAGGAGAAGAATACCATGCAGGATGCTTGGTGCTTTCTCTTCCGTCAGTATAAACATGGCCTTCTCTAAGTTCTCCTCGGATGAAGCAGAAGAACAGCTGCCAACACTGGGCTCCATAGTTTCATTCAGAATAGCTGAACCCTGGCTGGAGCTGTGGCTGCTCAGAGGTAGGCGTAACTTAGATTACTTGCAAAAGTATCTTTGGTGCATCTATGAAAGTAGGCAACTTCAACCTCCACCACCAACTTCCTTCTTCTATCTGAGCTCTTTATCCTCTTAGGCAGTTCTGAGTAAGAACTGAGCATACACCGCAATAGTGTCAGCACCAAAAATTTCCTAGTGAGGGGATATTCCCCATCAAACTTAGCTCAAGAGTCTTTAAACATATGGAATAAGATTTATTTAAAGAGCTAGCCAGCTTTCCATAAAAGCACTGAGTTTGGATAAGGAAAGCGTAATATTTACAAGCACCAGCAGCAAACAGGAGACTGACAAAACCAAGGAATATTCCCACCCAAATGACATAAGCAGACTCAAATACAATGAAAAAATACTGTAGGTATCAATAATATTTACATTTTTATTTTCAAAAAACACATGCCACTACAGTTTGAGCCGAATCAACCATTACCTTTTTCCTCTTCTGAAAGCTCCTCTATGGGTTCCAGCATATGCACCAAGGGTGCCTGCTCTAATAACAAGGAAGAACAGGAATACCAGACAAACAGGACAGAAGAAGGTCAAGGTCCAGAGTGGGAAAATTAAGCAAAAAACCACACACGTCAATTTTCCTGATTGCTGACAACCTGCTTAACAATCACAAACCCAATGCAACATGACTCGTCACTTCTTCGGTGACACAGTGATTTCTGTAGAGGACACCTTAGTACAACAGTCACTTCAGGAGTGACTCAGTTGCCCAAACAGGGGTGTCTAGTCTCATCTCAGATATATCAGGGTTTTAAGCCACCAGTGCAGGGCTGGCTGACACGTCACACAACTAGAGAAAAATCCCTGCCCTTCTGGAAAGGCACCCAGAGGCCAGGTGAGATGTTTTTAAGCACCTACAATAACAAAGCCACCTAGGATTAAGTAAATGAATACCATCATTCATTTCTCACAAGAAACATTTTCATTCTTAAATGTATTTAAAAATATTGTTCGTGTGCCACTGATACTAAAAGTTTACAAAAGGCAAGTAAAATTCTCAAGGCAACAGAAGGCAACAGAAATTCTCAAAAATACATGGAAATAGTATGTTAACTCATTATTCCAGAAAATTATTGGGTATTGAGTCCATACATGCAAGACACAGAGAAATTTTACATATATATATATTTCCAATAAAATCAATTTATAAAATCTTCAATCACTCCAATATAGTGAGACTCAGTATTATCATCTGCTTTGAAGAAATCTTGAAACGTCCTCTGCTGAAAACAGCTTCCAAAACATATTGAAATTATCATTCTGTAGGCTGTCAGGTACAATTTGCTTTACATAAATGAAGCCAGAGTGCAGTTTATTTACAACTTTATAGACTTCAGATATGAGAGATGCACAAAAATGCTTATATGTGGACTAATAAAAATTTGGGGTTTTAAAATGTTAATATTCAGTTTCCATAAATAAGTTTATTTCAATGAAAACTAGAATTTTAGCTTGTTAGAAACATGCAAGCTGTATTTTCAGCATTCAACTACTGGCAGTAAAAGAGAAAACAATTTATTGGCCAATATTTTGGGCCACCACATATTTGCCCTAGCCTTCGTAAGAAGGTTTTGGCACTATCAATCTTGTTAGGCTGTAAGGGTAGAAGGGGAGGAAGTGACATTGCAGTAAAGCCTCCTGCCCTTCAGCGCTTCTCACACAATTAGGTACAACCATGGATGCACTGTGATGGGTAATCACAATTAAATGAGCAGTTGGAGCTAAGTGACAGTGACTGTCACATCTCCAAATCTTCCCCATGTGAAGGGGACTAAAGTGTGTTGCAAATGCTTGGGTATGGCTGCTGCTCTCTCCATTCTTTCCATACTTACCGTTCTATTTGGCCCATCACCTGCTTTTCCAAGCAGATTACAAGACTGAAGGTTTTGCTCCCATAGAATTTACACTTACTAAATTCTAAAAAACCGCTTCTTACACCATCACAAGATGCTATCAAGACGCAAATGTCAATATATTTTACGGTAACACTCAAAGGCAAAACTATGAGAGTCTGACTGACAAATAGGCTTCTGGTCTTTCAGTCTCTGAGGCTGTAAAACTTAACAGTGGCCAGAGCATTCCCAGGCACTGGAACATGATCCTCCACGCTACTGCTCCCAGCACACTGTTACCCTGCTCCAACTAACATTCTCCAAAACAACGTTCAGGCACAGTTTGGGATCATTCCCAACAGCCTGCAGTGAGCCTGTTTTTGGAGAACACAGCTTGAAGCACAGATGAGATGTTCTGGGGGGCTTTAATTTAGCTGCATGGGTGTTGAGGCCTCTGAGTTTCTTGGCTGGACCTACCGGACAGTTAGGGCAGTTGCTGTGTAATTGGATTTAATCTATACTTGTTTTACCTGTACTTTACTCAAATGCAAGCTGCTTAAAGGAGCTGACTCATCTCTATACAAGCCCTTGTCCAGTGACTTAATTTAAGAGTTAAAACTGAGTCTCCAGAACTCAGACCTGAAAATGGTCTGCTTATCTAGCATAAAGGTACATGCTTCTCTTCCTCAGTATACTAGAAACAGAGGAAGTTAAAATCAGCAAAAGAACAGTTGCAAGAGCAAACCCCAAATGTATTCCTTTTATGTGTAATATTGTTGTTCACTTCGTGACAACAAAGGAAATTGAATGCTAAGGCACGAGGGAGCACAACGCCTGGGAAGACCAGCTTCTCTTTACCTTATACATATTCTAAGAGAAATTTATTGAAGATCACACTGGAATCAAACATAAGAGAAAACAGCGTGGTTCACCACCTACTCTTCTGGTTTATAGACAGCTGTGGAGATGTCCCCCCTTAAGAAGCCCTCTCCTTATGTTCACCAGACATGTTTGTCTTCTAGCCATCTAAACAGACCTCTCAGTTCTTACCTTTGTGCACATCCTCGAAATCATCAGCATCTAAATACCATCAAAAATAAGACCAAGCTTATTTTTAGGAATCATTTGCATCTGACTACCCAACTAGACGACAAATCTGTACAAAGCAGTCTTTGCTAACTTCAAATCTAAATCAATGCTGCTGATGCAGACTGAAATCCCAACGACTCTGAAATATTGTAACCTTCTCTAGTTGGTCTATTTTTTCCCCATCATCTCACCAAGCTTCAATCCAATCTTAGCCTTAAACAAGTAATCACTGCAGCTTCTGACTTAAGCAGAGCCAGTTATCTTCCTCCCAACTATCAACCCTGAAGCTAGTTCAGCTGCCCCTGAGTGGACACTGCTCTAAATCAACGTCTTCTACTCCTAGCTTTCATTGTAGCCTGAGCCTAGACAGGCTGCTATCTTCCCTTCTGGACTCACAAATTACTTGCTATTAGTCACTTCTCTGTTCCCCATTCCTGATGAATATCCAAATTGTGTTGTTGCCTGACTGAAAGTGGATCCCAGCAGGCTGAAGCAAGGCAGTAGGCACCTTGGGCTCCAGCAGATCACCTGCTTTGGACTACCAGCACTGTAGTACCAGTACTGGTACTACCAGCACCAGTACTGGTAGAACTGCTGATTACATCAGTCTTGATGGTTCAGATGGAACCTCAATTAGACTTTATTCATTGACACAGCTTGAACCCTGGCTCTCATCTCCACCCTTTTTTTGGCTGTGAAGTAGAGATAATTTTCAACTCTTCATACTTAAAGCTATTCAGACAGGATCTGCTGCTTCTACCTTGCTTAACTGACCTTTCTTAACTCAACCATAACTCTTGTTTGCTGATCAACATCTGCCTAAGCCTAATCCTAACCCTAACCCAAGCTCAGTGATCCCTGTAAAACCTGGCAATAACCACGCTTCTGTGTGACACCTTTGCAGACTCTGCCATAAATCAACTTCTGCTGCTGGCATGAACCACCGTGACTCCAAACCTAATTCAATCCGTCCTCCCCAACAGTCCCAAACCTGACCTTAACCAAACAGCACCATGACTAAATCCTACACCTAGTCCAGTGGCAAATTCTGGACACATCCTCACTGCATGTTATCAGCCAGCCTCAGTTCCAAACCTAGCCTTACCTTTATCCACAGAGGAACGGCTTCTGTCATTCTCAGGCTTGAACCTGGCTAAATGGAGGCATCCAACACCAGCCTTAATGCAGGCTGGTAATATTCACATCTCACTGGCCTAAATCCAGCCATACTAATACTATCATTAAGGCCAGCAACCTTAAGATGACCTCCACAATGATCTGTCTGTCATCCCACATCTTCCAGAACGCCTTTTTTGACAGGTACTGTGTGTGGAGAGATGACGAAATGTATCAGAAGTAGAGGAAGCCTTAATTTCTTCAGCTGATAATTACACTACTTAAAAATTATGTGTGTGCGTACTTTGAAAAGTCAGAAAATACCAGTTTTAAATAAGACAATTTCTATGCAGGTGGAATAGGAAAATATATCTAACAATAATAAAGAAATCACACTGTGTGTATTTCAAGCATATAATATATTATTTGTCTGTTCTTATCTACTAGTTTAACAAAACGCCAGTATTCTGACAGCACTATTGGAAAAGTAGTCTTCTGGCCAATATTTAAAGGATAAATCCTGTCTATTTACTCTGAAATGTGAAATGCTATGGTACTTTTTGTCTGAACAGAACTGCTACAATTATATGTAGTGGAGTATTGCCTGCTGTAAGCACTCTGCACTTGCAATATGAAAACCAAGGATTAAATGTAAAAATTGTTTGCTCTAAATTGCTGCACTTCTTCAAGACATAAGGAATATAAGCCATGGTTATAGTCATTATAATCAAATTTCACATCCAAAGACCTGCCATTCTTAACCTGTAATTTTGATTGTCATCTTTGAATCCATGCACTTCATACATTTTTCTCTTAACTAATCAATGGGAAGCCATATACTGCACAAAAGCAGTATAAATATTATTTTTAAACTAATATTCTTAAATATGATAAATTTTTGACACTTAACTGAGGCCTCTAAGTTAGGAGCCTAGTCATCTCAGACTCCTTCTACATTCAACGAAGAGACAAAGACAACTTCAAAAAGCAATTCAGATGTAACTTTGGCTGAACCAAACTCTAAGGTGTCCCTTTTCTCTGTTAACTGGCTAGGAAGACTACTTTGACTAAATTTTCCTCAGATGCTTCAGTTATGTCCCTAATGATAGCTGGGCCTTAGTCCACACCATGTTTGAAGACTAAGTCACAGGTTTTAGAGGACAATTAATATCTTTCCTTTTTAACTACTGTCTTCAGTTCCACCTAATGTTCTTGACCTAACAAAGACTGAATATTGACTAAGTATCAACATTTCAAAAGTAATATAGGAGCCAAAGTCTGACTTTAAAATATGATTTAAAAAAAAATCCTAAGTAATCCATTGCCTTTTTGTGAGACATAAGTAATCTTCACAGATAAGACAGTTATATCTGCCCAAAACCTAGCTAGCTCAGAAACTGCGAGAAGAATGGTCAGCCAGGATGGCATTCAAGACAGACTGTAAGCTCTCTCAAGAAATCAGCAACATGAACACAAAAGCACCAGGCTAAAACACTTATCCTACTACTTTATATCTAAGATACCTCATTTGTAGTTTGGGTATCTTTTCATAGTGCAGATTTAAGATGTGCAGAATTAATCTTAGGATGCATAAGCTTCCAGGCAACTTTGAAAAGCATGCTTAAGTTCACATAAGAGAATCTTTTCCAGAATTAATTTTCTTGCAAATGGAAGAAAAAGAAAGAAAAGGTAGATATTCCATATGCAGGCAATTGCTTGGTAGGAAAACTATAGCTCTTGTGATTTCAGAGATGCTCCATGCTAAATAAATGTCAACAGAAGTTACCAGCAAGTTCTTTCGTTTTCATAATGGCACAAGATGCAGCCATGATGTCTTAATTCAGTGCGTAAATCAATCCCTTGAGGAGCCATGAAAATTTTGGGAAAGACACTACTATTTCTGCTAACCTTTATATCCAGAAATTAGTTGGGATAAGTTTAAAAAAAATCCAGAAGGGAAGAAAGGGGACAGACAGAGAGACCTGCAGAGATAAATATAATAATCATCAGCAAAGGAATCTGAAGGAAACAGCTTCTTTGAGGTTTCATAATAAACTGATAGTGAATCTTTTGTATATCAGTGCCAGGAACAGCCTTTTCTATATCAAGAAATTTCTTAATGCCTCACAGACTTTATATTTGGAGCAGCAAGAAATCAGGAAAGGTCTGAATAAGCCGATATAAATTGTCAGAGTGCAGAAAGTACTGATGTTCATGGAACTGTTTTCCTCCTCAGCCCAAATGAAAGTCAATGCACTAAGAAAGCAATGCTTGACAAGCTTGGTGTGTAAGCCTTTAGCAGCAATATTCTTCACAAAACTCGTTTCTTAAATTCAGGGCAATAGCTAAGTTACTTGCTGTGAGGTCTCTTAGCTAGAACCAGCACTACTGTGCTGGTGCAACAAATCTGGTTGGAATGAAGAATAATTGGATTATTTAAAATACTACAATTAATAATCTTTATATAATATATTACTGTCTCCACACAAGAACATTTAATCAAAGCTTCTAGGAATGAACAGCAGAGGTAAGAAATCTCTGTATTATTAAAATATTTTTATCATATAATAAAAATATCTTTTCCTTGGTTTAGCAATTCCTGACACAATAAATATTTTGAAATCAACACTTGATATTTATCAGTTTTTCATTCCTCATCAAGTTATCTAAAGCTTCTATTACACTGCTCCTTCTCCCTGTATGCCTTTTCAGAATTTTCTGAATTTGTCAAAAAAATCTATACATTTTTCTTAGACAAATTCCATTTCCTCTCCCCTTGGAAGATTTTTAAACTAAGGGAAATAATAATAAGATTCATTATTTAATTATAGTTCAATAACTCAAATAATTTCTAAGATGCTTTTAATATTTAAACATTTTATTTACTCAAAGTAAATTTCTCCTATTACTTTCCTACTTGAAATGAAAGTAAAGAATTATTTGATCACAGAATATTGGTATGGCAACAACACTCTCCATTACTTTGCAGACTGAGAAAAAAGTAAAAACTATTTTTACAAAGCACCAAACAATATAAGTGAGGGTTTATCGCTTCTCACTACAAAGCTATATCACAATTCCACCAGTTAAAATAACTAAATAATGATCTATATGTAACTTCAGCTATCCTCTGGAAGAACTATCTAGATGAGATGACTGTCTATTTTGATTATGTCTCCTGTATTTTTTTTCCTTGACATTTGAGGTCACATGAAAATGAGAATTTTTAAACTTATAAAAAAAATCTCCACATTTTTCTCTATATAAATTCCATTATATGCATACACATATGAGGGACATGGTTTAGTGGTAACTTGGCAGTGATAGGTTAACAGTTGGACTTGATGATCTTAAAAGTCTCTTCCAACCAAAACAATTCTATGATTCTATCCAGTATAGGCATATACCAGAAAATAAGCATATTCTGTAGAAGGAAACGTAATTTTACTTCCTCAATTAGTTTCATTTACCTTAAATTTCTCCACTACTATACATGTGCTAAGAGATATTCTCAAATTATTTTATTTTGGTTTTAATTTATTCTTTTCAATAGTGCACCTTTACAATTCCTTCATGGGAATTCTCAATGCTGACATACAGCAAAGCAAGACAAATTATGCTCTTGAATTTTAACTACTCTTACAGCTATGATTTGACAAGCAACTCATTTGAGAAAGCAGTGTGTTAGGTTTGAAAGCACTGGATCTGGATCTATCAATAAAACTTACCGGGCATCACTGGTAGACTTGGTTTAGGTTCTTCAAGATACTCTACAGCAGTGTTCACTAAAATAGCACAGAAGTAAAAAATAATGTAACCGTATTATAGTAAATAATAACAGGCATATAAGGATTCATAAATGTTGCAATATTTGATCGTAATTATAAATTACACCATTTTTGGTATACTACTGTAAACAAATAGTTTACAAAATAAAAATTGGCCTTTCACAACATAAAAGTACATCTCTAGATATGGTTAACATTTTTAATACTTCCAGAACCAAGCAAAGAAACTAGAAATTACATTGCCTCTGAACAGGAATGTGGATCTGCACTAGTCATCAGATCATCTCTTCGGTCATGTCTGTACATTGCGTTTGTGGCCCATGGAAGAAGCCCTGGCCCAAAAGCTACTTAGTTATGTCTAGCTTGATCAACTTGTATTCCCCAAAGAGGATCTGCTGTATCCACACTTCATATCAATTAGTGCAAACCCTACATATAACATGCACAGTGTAGCCTTGGAGTGAATTATCACTTCAATTCTACATTCCTCGCATCAGCTTGGGGCCTAGGAGCAAATTCACATGACCAGATCCAGTTGAGAAGCCATACGGCCATACTGTTACTATGTTCTCCTCAAACTAACTTACCCTCAGCTGTTAGATTCAGTTCCAGCTAATAAAGCAAGATGTTTTCAAAACCGGAATTAGAATTAATCCAGCTGTCATCATCTATTGCAGTAAATTTAGAGTCACTGCAACTGCATCAACTATACGGGTGTTTTTTGTGCAGGATTGAACCCCCAAACACTATTGTCAGGTTTAGCTCTTTGTAATGGCCTTCAGATACTAAAGCATTGCACAGACAAAACTACAGAGTTCTTAAACTTCTTTGAACATCTGTATCTTAACTCATAAATGTCTGGTCTCTCATTTTCCCTTTTGTTAATTGTGCAGCCTAAGGACAGTCTAGCATGAAAAAACAATTAAAATTACACTTCATAAAGCAAATTCAAAAGTTTTTTTACATAAAACAAAATAAAGTTGCCGTATTTCACATTTCTTCACTACTCAAGCAATCAGCTTTATAGATTAGAAGTCCTTACAGCTGTGAAATATGAACTTTGAAAATCATGGCATAGAAACAGGCAGGCACCCTGCGAAACACAAATAAATTACAGTACTTGATTTCAAGTCACTTGCCAGTGACTTGATTTCAATATTTAGTTGGTAAAGTTGATGTGTATATTTTTTAATGAATTGTAACATTTGTTTCAGCCAAGCTGCTGAAAGCAGAAACAAAGTCTGCTTTTTCTTACAGCTTATACTTACCATCATGTGGTCTAATGTTTGCAATTGATCTTGTGGACAATTCTTTTATCTAAAAGAGAAAAGACAGACACATGAATAGTTACAAATGTAAATGGTTAATATCTAGAAATGCCCAACTCCCTGCTCCTTGCAGGACTATCTAAAACCTAAACCATATGAGTGTCAACGAAACGCTCCTCAAACTGTGATAGACCTGGTGCTGTGACTACCTCCTTGGGGAGTCTATTTCAGTGACCGACCACCCTCTCTGTGAAGACCCTTTTCCTAATATCCAACCTGAACTTCCTCATCACAGTTTCATTTCATTTCCTCATGTCCTGTTGCTGGTCATCAGAGAGATGAGACCACCACCTCCCCTTACGCTGCCCACCTGAGGAAGTTGCAATGGGGTCACCCCTCAGCCGTTTCTTCTCCAGGCTGAACGAGCCAAGTAACCTCAGCTGCTCCTCTGAAGTCTTGCCCTTGAGACCCTTCACCATCTTGGTTGCCCTCTTCTGGACACACTAATAGTTTGATGTCCTTCTTGTATTGAGACACCTAAAACTACACAGGCTACTCAAGGTGGGGCCACATCAGTGCAGTGCAGAGTGGGACAATATCCTCCCTCGACCAGCTTGATGCACCAGAGGATACAAGTGGCCCTTTTGGCTGCCAGGGCACACTGTTGACTCATATTCAACATCAACCCAAATCCCCAGATCTCCTTCTACAGGGCTACTCTCCAGCCTCTTGTCCCCCAATTTGTAAGTATCATCAGTATTACACAGTCCCAAGTGTATAATCTGGCACTTGATCTTGTTAAATTTTATATGGTAATAATTTTGTTAATTATTCTCACAGTGATAAAAATGGTACTTTATTTTTAGTGTGAGAAGTCATGTATTTTCAGACTTTGAAGACTAGCTTTCATTATGATTATTTTATAGCAGATTAAATCCTGTTCACTATCAGAAATTTTTCATCTGCACAGGTCTTTGGTGACTGTGACCTAGTCATCTTCTAACTTGGCTTTGAACTTATTAAAAACACTTGTTCTATTAATCCTCTCCTCCTAAATTGTGTTTTAATTCCTGGTTTACATTCCTGTCTCTTTTCCAGATCTATTCTTATTTATGAACGTAATTTACAAAGTTTAACCAAAACACTACTACAGCAATACTACTACAAATTGGAAATATTAACTATTCAACCAGATATATCAAAGAACAAATGTCAGTAAAATGTTTCTCTATGTCCTATTGTTTCTCTGAAACATCGGGTGCTTGACAAAACAGACCTGCTTCTTTTGAGTAATAATCAGATCATTCTGCTCCTGAAGCCTCTGCCCCAATTCTTCTATCCTCCTCTTGTAAAAGGTGTTATTTTTATTCAGGTCTTCTCTCACTGATGATTTAAGCTTCTCGATCTGTGACAGCAGCTAGAAAGCAATCAGAAGAAAAGGAACTTGATATTAATATTATATAAAATATTTTAATGCTATAGAGTTTAAACAAGTAAGTGTCGTGCTTAAATATTTTTAACGCTTTTTTTTCCAGCAAAAACATAATGTCTCCTGTGATTTAACTGTGACTTTCATTTATTACAAAACAGTTGTCTGAATCACTTTTTATGTATACAGGGAAAACCATCTAAATTGCAAACCAAAAAAAGCGACACACACACACGTTGCTGAGGTTGCCTAAAAATAAGATTGCAGGAAAAAAACAGCATACAACTCTATAAAAATGTTTTGGTTATAAATAGTGTCAAATATGGGTATTGTACGGTGATGAGATGTGAATTTGCATAATGAACTTAATATATTAGCTCTGAACATAGAAGAAAGGGAACAATATTTTAGGTGCACCATCCCAAAAATAATACTTACATTACTCCTCCCTTATTCTATTCTTGCATTGTATGTGGGTGTATCATTAACTACATCCTTTTTGGGGAATGTTCCATGGTTCCTCCCCACTGCTTCCTTGCCAGAGGAGGAGAAGTATTGGTCAGACCACTATGATCTGCTCAGTTCTTACATGGTCACGCAGATGAAAGGAAAATGAAAGGAAAATAAGCAAGAGAAACAAAGCAGGAAAGAGATTAAAAGGAAATGCAGACATAAAAAAAATCTGAGGAATAAAGCTTTGTATAGTAAAATATATAGACTGATGCAAAATAAAATGCCATGGTGTTTTTTCCTGGAAAAGCTGAACAGATTCTGCATTAGGAAGCTACAACGGAAAAAGCAGCAGAGAAGTGATAGAAAAGAGAAAAAAAAAGATTGAGACATATGCCATCGGTCCATGGTAGCAGAAGGTACAGGGCAGATGAAAGCTACATGTTGGCAAGTTATATCTCAACTACTCATCATACCCAAATAACATGTATAATACCATGCTCACAGAATTTCACTGAATTTTCACTGAATTTTTTTGGAGTTGGTAAACTCTTCAAAAGAGAGATACAGTTTCAAGTGTGTCAGATTCTTAAATTATATATTCTGTTTCAACTCTGGCCTTAACTGAAATGTCAAGATCCCAGCATAACAGACATACAGAGATAACAAATGCATGTAAGAGGACACACTCTTAGAAACTCTTGAGATCTAAGCTTTCTAATCCAGCAGATGTATTATAGCATACCAAGAACTACCGAAAGGGTAATAAAATAAGAAAAAAGGCTCCTTTTAGTTTAAGTGGTTTGCCATGACACTTACCAGGGACTTTTCTGCCTCATGGTCATGATGAAGGGCTTGTATTCTAGATGTCCACTTACTTTCCTGCATAGGGGAACCATAAAATATGTAACACACATCTCAAAGTGTCAAAAAAAAGCAAACAAAAGAGTAAAAAGGTTCATGCGCATTTCAAAAGGCCTCACAACTCATTTTTTATAGGATCAGCCTTGACATGCAGGTGAGACTCAGAGCACTGCAGCAATCTTGTCCTCAGTGGTCCTTCCTCACTCAATCTTTCCTATAGGTGGGACTTCCTGTAGGTGGGACTTGCATTGTCCAACAGCTTTGCATGAGTACCAGTATCTGTGCTGCTCAGATGATATAGTCCTGGTAGAGTCATTACACCTGACAATGTCATATGACTCAAAACCCAAGGGCTGACAAATCCTGGCAGGAAGTGTCTTTAACATTTTTTCCTTGGAAAATTCCATTTTTTCCATAAGTGGTCTCACAGATCAGCAGAGGTAAATGTTTTATTAGAGCCTTCTGGAATTGAACTGCAATCATACTTGGTAAAGCTTACTATATTTAATAACAAAGAATAACAGGGTATCAATAAATGTATTTATTTAGTCAGGATAGGAGAAATAATTCCTTTGTTTCCATTATAGAGATTGTACTAAATAGCAGTTAATCTTTAAAAACATCTATGTTAGACATTGAGAGGGATGAAAATTTTACTTATAGATTTCAAATCCTACTTGCAAAGGTAAAAGAATTAAAAAAACACAACTAGGTTGTCAAAAGCAAAACATTAATTTACAGTGTTACCTGTTTTTCAAGAAGTTTAACCACACTGTGATAATCCTGAGGACTTTGAGGTTTCTCTTCTGTAAATTCTTGGCTGTCTTTCAGTGTCCCTAAATTGGATTTTTGTCGCATGTTGGACCTTTGTAATTCTAACAGTTGCTAAAAGGCAGGGGGGAAAAATGAAGATCTGAATATGTATACGCTTTTTGTTTTATAAAACTGTCATTTAATACCAAATTTACTTTAAACATAACTACAGAGAGACTGCATTAGATGCTTCTCACATTTCTCATGAGTTCAGCATTTATCAAATTTCATATAATAATTAATACCTACCTCTTCCAGAAATATACCTTGCAAATATACACATGAACTAGCAGCTATAAAATTGCTCTGCTAATGCCACAGGTAGTTGTTTTCTGACCCACTTATACTTCTACAATTCTCTTTCTGGTCATAACTCCAGAAAGCATTTCCAGATCATATATTGAAAACACAGACAGTTATACTGTCTGGACTATAATAACAATAGTATCTACTAATATGTAAACAGGCACTCAAAAGTTGAGGAGTAAAAAAAAAACTGATGTAGTTGCTGAAGGTGTAATTCATTCACCCAAAATAATGCTATTTAAAAAAGAACTGAAATTATGTTTAAAAAGTACCAGTATACAAAGATACAATTATGGCTATCATTCAACCATTATTCTTAAAGTTTTGGAAGAAGAACTTTAAGATGACTACATCGCATTTCAAATACGTGAAGTTCACTACCATGTACTGGAAGGGATTCATGCCTTAAAATGTTGGAAAATTTAAATCACTTACATTTTCTAATGTTGAATTTCTTGAAGATAACTCCTTAAGCTCTTTCATAAACATCTCTTTCACTTTTTCTATTTCATCAGCCAGTTTCTCTTTTTCCTCCTCTTTCCATTTATGAAATGATTGCAGAATTTCTTCTTCTTTTGATTTCTGTTGTTCACATTCCTGAAATTATTTTAAAAACATTTTTTGTTATTTTTCCCCACATGCAATGCTAATTCAAGCACCCAAACTTCATGTGGGGAGCAGTTGCTTTCAATGGGCAACACTGTGCCATCAAAAAACATGAGAAAACCCACCATTTTCTGAAGAATTCTGGAGCAGCAAGCTATACATTTTGCTAGCAAACCAAGCAAGCCTCAAGAAGGTTTGGTAGTTTTTATTATTTTTCATTGAATAACACATGAACGACCTTACTTGGTTGTATCAAAGATCCACCTAGTGCAAGCATCCTGTTTCTCGTAGAGGCCATAAGTGTATAGGTAGGAAAGGACAGTAACAGGGCAAGCAAACATGCACCTTCTCCTTAATCTCCTCTGGCTGTTTTCAGCTCAGAGGACTTCCTCAGCCTGACACAGTCTGGTAAACTTGGTAACCTTAGATACATTTCTCCTCATACACTTCTGGGGGGGAGGGAGTGTTAAATCTGGCTCCTGCTGGGTTCATTTAATGGGTGGATGCTAGGTCCTGAACTGGAAAATACAGTGAATGATTGACACCTCTTCACTCTATGTGACCTGTGACTTTGCAGTCTGTAGAATGGCTGAGCCAGTTAAGAATCATCAGTCTGAAAAAGAGACAGCAGTTTGGTGGGGATGGAGGGTGAGACATTGATGTCTGTGAAGATCTTTAAGAATCATCGAGTCCAATCACAAAGCTAACACTGCCAAGTCCACCACTAAACCATGCACCTAAGTACCATGTCTGCTTGTCTTTGAAATACCTCCAGGATATTAAATTCTATCATATCCTTTTTGAGATGAAGGGATGAATAGACCTACATACAGTATTTAGGCTGTGGCTTGCACAGCGATTTTTCAAAATAATTTGTATTTGATTTTCTTTTCTAGCTGCTACTAACCACCAGGCTGACATTTCCCTGGAGCTACGTATCACAATGTTAAGATGTTGCCCTTCAGTAATAAAACTCAGCTCAGAACTCATCATTTTGAAGATGAAGTTAGAATTAATTTTTTCCTCACACCAATTTACTCCACTTTATTTGTTAAATTATTTTTGCCATTCCTTTACCTACTCACTAATTTTTGCACAGTCCTCAATTTCACTTCTCCTTTCACAAACTCCTGCATTTCACTGTCCAGAATATATACATTTTAGGCAAGTCTTACATCTTTCCATCACAGCATTCACTCTGAATTTGTTCCCTGACTAAGTATAACAAGCAATCATTGTACACTTATAAAGAACAGTATCTTCTGTATCCCCTTTCACCTCAAAGGAGTAGAAGGAACCAAGAATTGGAAGAATTGGAAGAAGTTTTTATCCAAATTCCCTCTAATAGCAGTTCTCCTAAAAAAAAAAACAAACACAGGAGAAAGATCTCCTCTTTCAATCAAAAGACAACAACCTGAATTGACAGTGGGTGTCAGTCATGGCACACAAACACTGGCACACAAACACACTTCACATTTCTATCTTAGAATCATAGAATTGCCTAGGTTGGAAGGGACCTTGCAGATCATCCAGTCCAACCATCAACCTAACACTGACAAAAACCATCACTAAACCATCTGAGCACTACATCTATCCATCTTTTAAATACTTCCAGGGATGGTAACTCAACTACCTCCCTGGGCAGCCTCTTCCAATGTTTGACACAACCCTTTCACCGTAAAAAATTTCTAAACCTCTCCTGATGGAACATGAGGTTGTTTCTCCTTGTCCCATCACCTGTTACTTGGAAGAAGAGACCAATCCCTACCTCACTACAACCTTTTTTCAGGTAGTTGTAGAGAGTGATAAGGTCTCCCCTCAGCCTCCTGTTCTCCATGCTAAACAACCCCAGGTCCCTCAGCCGCTCCTCAAAAGGCTTGTTCTCTAGATCCCCCAACAGCTTTGTTGCCCTTCTCTGGACACACTCCAGCACCTCAATGTCTTTCTTGTATTGAGATGCTCAAAAGCAGCCCTTGAGGTGCGACCTCACCAGTGCAAAGTACAGCGGGACAATCTTCCATGACATCCCAAAAGAACACAAAAGCTTTGAATGCTTCTTGTTGTGTAACACTGCAGGCTGTAGCTTCAGGACATTTCAGGCAGTCCCCTTCTAGTTAGGAGTCTCAGATAAGACAAGTGACTTCAAAATAGGCCCCGAAGGCACCAAAAGGTCTATCCTACACTGTTATTAATACTCCAAGTTCCATCTCATAAGAAAAGCAATGCTTCAGTGGCAGGAAAAATATGTTACAGATGTACCTCTCAAAGTCAAGGCACACAACAAATGAGTAGGAAATCTAGCAGATATCCACATAGGGCCAAGGTCCATTATTCTGACAGTGCTTGCTCTCCTAAGTGAAACCATAGAGATCATCTAGTACCCTGCTGAAGCAGGATTGCCCAGAGCATTTTAGAGCATGTCACTCAGGACTGCATCCAGGCGGGTCTTGAAAATCTCCAGAGAATAGAACTCCACAACCTCCCTGGGCAGCCTGTTCCAGGGCTCTGGCACCCTCACCGTAAAAAAATTTTTTCTCATATTTGAGTGGAACCTCCTATGTTCCAACTTGTGCCCGTTGCCCCTCGTCCTATCACTGGCAACCAGGGAAAAGAGTCTGGCTCCCTCCTCCTTCAACCCACCCTTTAGATACTTATAGGTGTTAATAAGGTCTCCCCTCGGCCTTCTCTTCTCCAGGCTAAAGAGTCCCAGCTCTCTCAGCCTTTCCTCATAAGGGAGATGCTCCAATCCTTGAATCATCTTGGTTGCCCTTCGCTGGACTCTCTCCAGTAGCTCCCTGTCCCTCTTGAATTGGGGAGCCCAGAACTGGATGCAGAATTACAGCTGTGGCTGGTGACCAGTGAAGAGTAGAGAGGGAGAACAACTTTCCTCAACCTACTAGCCACACTCTTCCCTATGCAGTCCAGGATTCCATTGGCCTTCCTGGCCACAAGAGCACACTGCTTGCTCATTGTCATTTTGCTGTCTACCAGGACCCCCAGATCTTTCTCTTTGGAACTTGTCTCCAGCAGGTCCACGCCTAACCTGTATTGGTTATTGGTGCCTGACACTCTTCTTCCCCAGGTGCAGGACCCTACACTTTTCCCTGTTGAACCTCATGAGGTTCTTCCTTGCCCAGCTCTCCAGCCTGTTCAGGTCTCCCTGAATGGCAGCAAGGCCCCTCCTCTATACCAATGCTCTTCAATTGCTCATTCAGTACTTTGGAAAATGGCAAAAAAAAACCCCAAAAAAACCAGGAAGCTGAATGGTCCCAGGAAAAAAGGAAACAAGCAGACAAAATGAAGGAGAGTCCAAAACTGTGTTCAGAGAAATATACACTGTGTGTTTTACAGAAGATCAGGTATTCCTATCAAAACAAAGAACAAAATAATTAATGATAGCCAAGTTTGGTTTATTCCCTTTAAATTCACAATGTGTTTGTTTCCAAATATAACGGTTGGGTTTATATCTGAAGGTCTTCAAACTCCACTAGGAAAGCCATTTAGAAGTTCTGAATACTGTGAGTATTCTTTCTAAAAGGTTATGTGAATAACCACAAAACACTGCCCTGTATCATGTTCAAAAGCAAACTGCAACACAAAGACAAGTGTTTCACTCATCATTAGAAGTGTTTTGTCTCTAATGCCAACAATTTGCTACACAAATTGAAGTGCAAAGCTCCTCCCCTATTTCATCCCTATTTAAATAATGAATTATCTGATTGTATTTACTTAAACAGGTAACTCAGATATTCTTTTTTCTCTTTATGAGCCTGTAAACATACTTACAAGATTCAGTATCATCCTACACAAAGCCTTGCACGTGATTACTTTTAAATCATTCTGGTTTAAGGTCTTTTTATTCACACAATAGTAGCTAAGACTTTTTTTCTGCTTTGACTCTCTGGTCAGCCAAATCCTAAGGATTTAAAGACTTATGGATTCATGGATTTGACAGAGTTGGAAGGGACCTCTAGAGATCATCTAGTTCCACTCCCCTGCTGAAAACAACACACAAGTTCTAGATTGCCTTGCTTCTTCTCAGTCTCTCTTCCTTGAACTGCTTTACACCTCTGTTACACAGTACAGTTCTCCACAGCAAAGAATAAATCCTACTCAGTTTATAAAATCATATGTAAAATCACAGTCATAGCTAAGGAATGCTTAATAATCACAAAAGACCATAATGTCAAAAATAGCTTATATTTCACCACAGCAAGGCAATTTTATCTGCTTCAGTAACAAGCCACACATCTTACAAATTGACAAGTGCTAACAGAAGTTTTATCTCATGTATTCATTTGAAATATGTCTAAAATGAAAGTAAGGAGAAAGTGGGTGGTCAAAACTGTGGGAAGCAAGGGAAGGCTATGCTCTAATGCCCAAGCAGACAGGCAAGCTGTAGATACATTTTTGTTCTGTTCCAGTTACAAAATTAATGAACACAGTCCAAAGTACTAATTCTTTTGAAAGGTTCACGTTACTTACTACATATTACCTTAGAAAACCTGACCACATTAGCCTGTTGTTCAGCCTCTAACTGGGACTTGGTGAGCTGCAACTGCTCCTTCAGTTTATCAATCTCATCCTGCAATTTGTCTGTCTTTGCTTTCCTCTTCTGTTCTGTTTGAAAAAAACACAGAGTTTAAACATGTCTGTTGTAATTACTGGAATGTGGTACTTAATGCAAATATTGTTTCTATAGTGTTACAATAACATCTCATAAAGCGTGATTCACATAGACCGTTTCCCTTCCTACTACGAGTCTCCAAAGATGCTTTTAAATACATATGTTTTCTGGACCACTAATGTCCTCAAAGACTGAAAAATATCAGTATTACTGACGTGAAATAGTTCATAAAATATTTACAAGAAAAAGTATTATATAATCTAACTTCAAAGGAATCTAAGCAACGCAAGTTCTAAAAAGGATATATGAAGGACAAAGTGAACCTTAATGATTCAATTTTGTTAGGTTTAATTTATTCTAAATAACTTTAGTAAGGAGTCCATTTGGAACACAACATATTACTTACCTGGATTGAATCAGGGGTAATGTCACTGTAAAAAACATTTTACAAATATGCAAAAATTTTTAATCTTGAAACATTTTATCAATTTACCCAGGACATATTAAGTTGCCCATCATTTGGGACTCTGAGCACAATGCAGAATATTATTTCCCTCATTTCAGACTATTTAGATGATAATTAGTTCAACTGGTTCTGCAGCTCTTGCCACTATCATTTTTATCGAGTACGAAGTGGAGAAGAGCTTCTTTCTTCTTCCAATACATTAATGCTTCCTCAGACACCTCCCAGGCCCCTCATACTTTTCCTGCTGTTGTTTTTGCCTTTCAAGCCACAGTTCAGACCTCATTAGATTTCTCCTTCCAAACAGTTCTCATTTCTAACTCATTTCTAATCACTGCCATTTATGAATAATTGTTAGTCCTTAGCAATAAATCATAAGCACACTGACTAACAGGAAGGAGATAATTTAGAGATGAAAGAAACAAACATCAAGATCAATGTTTTTCAAAAAGTACTTAAGTCAGTGGTATAGTAACCAAGATTATCATAGACATGGGCAGTTAGATAATTCTTGACAGTTTCTTTTTCTCACTATATTTTACAGTTGGGTTAGTTCAGGAGATACTGATCCTATTCAAACGGATTTCAGGTGAGCTGAATTATTTCTGTGCTGATAATTCCTATGCAACTTATTCATTTAACCTCCACATGCCTGAAGAGAAACTGTGCTCTGAACTTTGCTACTGAATACTCAGTGGGAATGTTAGTTTGAAAAAGCTACTGTAAATATGGTACACAATTTTTTTCATTGTCTTTCAGAGATTGAAACATATGTTGCCCAATACATTTTATCAGTCAGTGTTGCTTGCATTCACAAATCTGTATCTGCCACCTAAAAATGGAACATGGAAATCATTCCTCCCAGTTACACAAAATCACGGACTGCACATCCCTGATATCTTTACACTTTCCTAAACTATCTCAATTTTTTAAAATAACATTAAAGTACATACCCATCTGAGATTCTTCTGGATGACGCCTTTGCATGTGACTTTGTAAAAAGGAATAGTTCATAAAAGCCTTTTCACAAAACTGACACTAAAAAACAGATGAAAACATTTTAGTTATTATTAGTAGCATCTGTTTAGTAAGCATAGCAGTTAAAGTTTTTAACAGGTTATGTCCAGATGTCAAAAGTAGGTAATTTTAATAAATTCCAGTCCTCAAGAGTATTTCTCTCCATTTCTCAAGATTACAATTCTCATAGCGCCAGACTTCTGTAAAATTATTAATACATTTGTGCTATTTAATCTCTCTCAGTGATGGACATAGGCAAGAATCCCATTGTGCTAGGCACTGTACAAACTCTGAACAAAAAAGTCTCTGACAAAATAAGTTTAAATTCAGATATAAACCACAGATAAGAGATGAACATAGATAGAGAAGTATAAGGAAAAAATAAGATGACACTATTCAGCAAAATACACACCCACTCCGGCCAACTAGCAGCTCAGGTATTTTAAGACTTGTAGCACAGCAAAAGACAGCACCATACATTCAGGAAAAAAAAAAAACAGTAAAGATAAAGATGGGCTTGAGTATACATCAGTGAGTTATAAGACAATAATACAAGAAAGACCATGGTATGCAAAAAAGGCCAGACATTTCAACCAAAATAAGGTAAAACTGCACAATTTTGTAAGAAAGGGTAGATAGCATCCTTCCGAAGTGTAAGCTGTTTAAATTACTGTTCCTATAATTTACTTATTATTTTTGAATTAGAATTTTAAGCAATACTTTAGGTAAAATTTGAATCACACTCATTTTAAAAGTTTTTTGATTCACCTCCAATGTACATTCTACTAAAATTCAGAATATTAAAAACAGAGAAGTAGTACAAGGACAGAAGCTATGTCTACAGATGTTGCACCATAATGGTAAGACTGTGAATCAAAACCCCTAATTACTTTAGGTAGGGCTGCTTGTTACCCCTTTCTTTCAAATAAATACTTTTTCTTTTTCAAATAATTATATTTTGACAAACCACAAATACTCAGCTGAGTCCTTTTTCCTCATCAATGCGCTACAACTGTAAGAGATTGGCTTAACAGATTCATGACCTTTTCACCATAATCAGATTCCCAGATTTCATCTCATATTTATAATACTGCCACTGATAGATAGGTAGGCTATTAAGTATAGGTATCTTTCAGCAAACACTAAAGCCATGAATTATTAAGACAAATTTTGTTGGACAAATGCAAAAATGGGCCAACATAAAGCCAAAGCACTGCTGCCAACCAAGAGGGAGCTCACAGTGTAACAGATCACACATGATTTATGGAATGAAATTGGCTGTGAAATAATGTTATCCATTCAAGCACAAACTCCATGTCAGTTTGCCTCGCTGGTAGCAAAAGAAAGCTCTTACTGCAGGAGACAGGATTAACACAGGGAACATTTAGGTTTTGAATTATGCAACATTATTCTTGCAACCACTTTTCACAGTGTTAGACACAATGTGCACTTTATGCCTAAATTGTGAGTGAGAATATGATTAAAAATTATTATTTAAAATTAAATTTGTATTACTCAGATTAAGGTGTTGACCAACAAGTCTTAACTGTATGACTTGTAGGTACCAGTACCATTTTACAGTAGTATTTCATGGTTGAACTTACATTGGCAGTGGGTTAAAGGCATTAAATCTGAACTCCAAAGCATGGTTTCATTACATATAAAGTGTGCCTCCACTAAAAAAGGCAAATAACTATTTACAGGCTTGTTTGCTAAACAGCCATGACTTTAAAGGGATGGAGCTTGAACTACCTGAATTCTTAGGAACACCAGCAAACCCCTTATTAAAAGCCCTGAGGTCACTTTTCCCATGTGAACCTAAATAACTTCTAAAGACAAGTATTTACTAACAGAGAGGGAAAAAAGGGGCAGGCAGATATTTACTTTATATTAAATTAAACTAGAAATAGGAAATAGCTTTCCATCTCTGCTTTACTGAAAATGCCACTGAATAAAAGATTAGTGATGAGCCAAGATCACTACCATGTTCTTCAGCTTCCACTGAGACATGCCATATCCTACAAATATTTCAAGAAAACTTGGTAATATTTAACTGGCAATCACAGTATGAGCATTACTTAACTTTACACAAAAAATTATGCATGCAGTTTTCTTTTGCAACACAGGACAGGCAAACTGCTCTGTAAATTGCATAAAGGCTTTTAAAATAATTCAGCATCTGCAGCTTGTCCTTAAGACTAACACTCAAATGAATGCATTGAGACAAGGTTCCCCATGAAGTCTACCATATGTATAGCTCTACCATATGTATAGCTCTACTCAACGGGCATAAGGTATCTTTTCCCTTAGAGAAGCATTTGAGCTAACTTAGCTGATGTCTTAAAAGAAATTAAACTTAAATGAACTTAATCAACCAGCCTACTGAAACTGGTATTATATTGTGGATAAGATTGTACATGCTGTAAGTACTTGGTTCCGTACTGCAATGACTCCACGATTAATTAGAATTTCAACAGTCAGGACTGCCAGTATACGAAAAAAAAATTTTTTAAAGGAAGAAAACTATAACTTTAAACATACAAAGAGCTAGCCTGAGATTGTGTCAAGACATGTCCAATGTATTCTCTAGACTTAAAACTACATTTGAATCTGCAGTCTGCATTCCTGAACCCATTTGAAAAATGCTGAAGCTGAAAAATATTTAAATCAAACTATTACACCCAGAACACACAAATCCCTCTCAAAAAAAAAATCAGTGCCATGACACAGAGAGTCAGAACAGCAATGTCCTAAGGCTCTTAGGGAAGACCTTTATGGAACAGACTGTTGTAGTGTTAGGGATGAGCTACCTCACTGAGCCTCTTTTAACATCATGCCTGAGTCACTTCTGAGTCACACACAAAAGTAGAAACTTGATGCCTGGAGAACATTACTGTAGGGAAGTGACAACTCACAGACAGGTAGGTTACTGCTTAGTACCAGTTCTGATGCACTTGCTCTCTGTGCTTTCTGACCATGTAGTTGATACACAAGGAAAGACAGCAAGAGAAAGTAGTAACAGGTTTATCACAGGTTTTGTGTGCGTGTGTGACACCTCAGATGTGTCAAAAGCAAGTCCAAGAATACAGAGCACTTGTTAGTAAAAAGAGGATTTGCTAAAGAAGATGTAGCACTCTCCCAAGCACCTGTGAAACACAGATGGGGAGAGGAGCAAGCAATGTACTCCTTGTGTAAGGTCACTGGTCCCTGCAGCTCCAGCCTTTCACCCAGCAAGAGACTGAACCCCGGCAAAGCAGGACCTGGTGGCCTGGAGCTGGCAAGGTGTGGGTGACCAGGCCACCAGGACCTTTCCTCTCACCTGGTGGTAGCTGGTTCGGGCTTCCAGCATCATCTGCTGTGTGCTGATCATCTTCTTCCTCCGACGGCACTCCTCCTTGAGCCCTTTGATCTCCTGCAGGCGCTGGGCCACCTCCTTGCCCAGCTGGTCGCGCTGGGCCTGGGCCGTCCGCAGGGCCTCCTCCAAGCTGCCGAGCTGGGCGCTGAGGTACTCCTGGGAGTGCAGCAGGTACTCGGTGCAGAGCTGGGCCAGGCGCAGCAGCTTGAGCAGCAGCGGGTCGGCGGGGCCCTGGCAGTGCGGGCAGCGCTCCCGCTCGGCGCTGCAGAAGGTGACGTGCTCCAGGTGCTCCTGCAGGACGCCCACGTCCCCCTCCCGCGACACCCGGCCCACGTCCACGGCGCTCAGCCGCCGCCAGTCGGGGCTCTCATGGCGGCCGCGGAACTGGAAGGCGGGAAACGGCGCCGGCCCCGCTCCGGCCCCGGCTCCCCCCGCCGCCGGCGGGTAGTAGGCGCGCTCGGTGAAGGGCTGCGGGGAGAGACCAACGGGTCAGCCCGGGCCGGCACCCAGCCCGCCCTTCCTCCCGCCGCCCCCCCTCCTTCCCCGGGGCTCACCATGCCGGGGCTCCGTTCCTCGGGCTCCGCCGGGCGCCGGCGTCCTCCGCGTCGTTATGGCAGCGGCGGCCTGGGCGGGGAGGAGGCAGGAGTGAGGCCCTCCCCGCCGGGGGGTGGCACCCCGGGACAGACGGCTCCCGGCGCGGCACGAACCCCGCCCGCTGCCCCCTCCCGGCACCGGCTCCCGCGGTGTCCCGGTGGTCCTCCTGCCTCCGAACGCTTGTGCCCACCGTCTTCACATCTACAAACTATAGCCTCAGCTACGCTATTAGTTATGGAAGGCATATGCTCTGAGGAAAAAGATCTGGGAGTCCTGGTGGGACAACAGGATGACCATGAGCCAGCAATGTGTCCTTGTGGCCAAGAAGGCCAATGGCATCCTGGGGTGCATAGGGAAGAG
>BJBW01007628.1:40968-83773 GCA_004320125.1 Scolopax mira
CCAGTTCTGGGCTCCCCAGTTCAAGAGGGACAAGGAACTGCTGGAAAGAGTCCAGCGAAGGGCAACCAAGATGATCCAAGGATTGGAGCATCTCCCTTATGAGGAAAGGCTGAGAGAGCTGGGACTCTTTAGCCTGGAGAAGAGAAGGCTGAGGGGAGACCTTGTTAATGCCTATAAGTATCTAAAGGGTGGGTTGAAGGAGGAGGGAGCCAAACTCTTTTCAGAGGTTGCCAGTGAGAGGATGAGGGGTAATGGGCACAAGTTGGAACATAGGAGGTTCCGCTCAAATATGAGAAAAAACTTTGGCAGTGACGGTGCCAGAGCCCTGGAACAGGCTTCCCAGGGAGGTTGTGGAGTTCCCTTCTTTGGAGATTTTCAAGACCCGCCTGGATGCAGCCCTGAGTGACGTGCTCTAGCTATGGGCAATCCTGCTTCAGCAGGGGAGTTGGACTAGATGATCTCTATGGTCCCTTCCAACTCTAAAACATTCAGTGAAATTCAGTAACTTGAATCTTTTTAGTCTGGAGAAGACTAAGGGCTGATCTGATCAACATCTGTAAATACTTAAAGGGAGGGTGTCAAGAGGAAAGGGCCAGTCTCTTCTCACTGGTGTCCAGTGACAAAACAAGAGGAAATGGACACAAACTTGAGCATAAGAAGTTCCATCTAAACATGAGGAGGAACTTCTTCACTTTGAGGGTGGCAGAGCACTGGAACAGGCTGACCAGAGAGATGGTGGAATCTCTGTCTCTGGAGATACTCAAAACCCAACTGGACATGTTCCTGTGCAACCTACTCTAGGTGGACTTGCTTTGCCAGGGGGGTTGGACTAGATGATCTCTAGAGGTCCCTTCCAACCCCATATCATTCTGTGATTCTGTATATGAACCCTCACCACATCTATAAAGCATATGTCTTCTCTCTCCATATTCCCTTAATTTCACCATGGAAGTCTATGCTATAGACCCATTTCAATTCACCACTCCATGCCTCCCCACCCACCACCCCATCCCTCCTCCACACTGCTCCTGACTCACAGACCATTCTCACTCCTCTAGGCCTCATGCTGGTTTATGTCCTTCTCCAGCCTCACCTGCTCATCTCCTAGATGTGGTGACAGCTATCACCTCCCCACCATCAGTACATGGTACATATGCTATTTCTTTGTATATCTTCATGCTGCTGCACCCATGTGTGCCTCAGCTGGTAGCTCCACACAATCCCTCCAGTGCGACTCGCATACCCTCCCAGTGCCACACACCAACCTTCTGACAGGTGCTTTTACCCACTTTTGTCACCCTAACACACCATACACCCTCTGCATGCTGCTTCCACACGCTCTCATCACACCAACACATCTCCAGCTGGTATCACCGCACAGCAGGACCACCTCTTACAACTATATAACCCTACAACCTCACCATGTCTGCCTGTCATTCCTACCTCGCTCCACCAATCCCAAACATATCATTCCCATGAATCATCTCATGGCTTGTGTACATCACCTACTTCACCATCCAACACAATTACTTTTCTTCAAAGGCAACAAACATTTGGTGCCCATCTCCCTCCTCACCACAATTCCCGGTACTCAATCTTGCCATTTCCCTGCTCCTGCTCAGTTGCTTCAAACTCTGTCCCCAGGTAGGAAAATCCTTCTCCTCCATCATACAAAATCATCCTATTCCATCACTCATCCTTAATTTTCTCCAGAAACTTGTTCTTCCATTAACATTGTCTTCTTAACATATCAGTCCCCTACACTGCCCCTGCCTTACCACCATGTTCCATGTTTATACCTACCTGGCTTTTCAGTCCCTTCCACACACACTTCAGTTTCTCATCCTCCCAGTCATTTGCATAAGACATCTCTCCAAGAACATTCACGCAACGTACACTTGATCATACACTCCATTACATGGGTTCCTTTACATCATATATCATAGACTCACAGAAATGTTGTTCACAAGGGACACCTGGTGATCCAACTTTCTGCTCAATGCAGGGCTATCACCAATACCAGTTCACATCACCTATGGCTTTTAAGATGAACAGTCATAGGGCAACCTGTTGCACGGCTGTGCTTTCCTTCTGATGAAAATGCTTTTACTAGTATCTCATCAATTATCTGCTACTATCAAGAAAAAAATGATACTGACATCATTGCAACTGTTCTTCAGGTAACTGTAGGCCACTTTGCCTTCTCTTCACCTTACTAAACAAGCAAGCCCAGTGCCCTCAACCTCTTCTTGTCAATCCTGTGCTGTAGATCCCTAAGCATCTTGTTATCCCCTTCAATCCCCTTTCAATTTTGCCACATCCCTCAGGCTCCCCCTTTTTATATTCCTCTGTTAATCTCCTAGGAGCTTGCAATGAACCTCACTTCTCATCTGCAGTTTTAATATTGCCCTTTCCAATATAAACAGTAACATGCCTACTATTAATCACAACATACATCTACTTCCATGTAAATACCAACAATATTGTTACATGTACTAATGCAAGGGCCGTTTTCCTCACAAATCACAAGCTCTTTGTTTTATGTAGATTTTTATGTTGGTTGTTGCCCAAAAAACCTTGTTTGCTTTTCCCACATATATGAATTGCTATAACAAGATTGTAGGCTCTTCCTACAAACCTGGCCTCTTTTAATTCCCCTCATATGAGCATATGTAGGATAGGATAGCATAGCACGGGATAGGATAGCATCGTTTCAGTTGGAAGGAACCTACAATGACCATCTAGTCCAACTACCTGACCAATTCAGGGCTAACTAAACGTTAGAGCACGTTGTTAAGGGTATTGTCCAAATGCCTCTTAAACACTGACAGGCTTGGGGCATTGACAACCTCTCTAGGAAGCCTGTCCCAGTGTATGACCACCTTCCCAGTAAAGAAATGCTTCCTAATGTCCAGTCTAAACCTCTCCTGGCGCAGCCTTGAACCATTCCCACATGTCATATCAGTGGATCCCAGAGAGAAGAGCTCAGCACCTCTTTCTCCTCCTCCTCAGGAAGCTGTAGAGAGCAACAAGGTTGCCCCTCAGCCTCCTTTTCTCCAAACTAGAGAAAACCAAAGTCCTTAGCCACTCCTTATAGAACATGCCTTCCAGCCCTTTCACCATCTTTGCTGCCCTTCTCTGGACGCATTCAAGGACCTTCACATACTTTCTAAACTGTGGGGCCCAGAACTGCACTCAAGGTGAGGCAGCACCAGCCCTGAATACAGTGGGATAATCACCTCTTTTGACTGGGTGGTTATACTGTGTTTGATGCATCCTAGTATATACATCCAACCCAGCACAGATAGCTACTCTGTGATGCCCCCCATGAGTAGCCTGCTCTCCAAACTCTCTGGCTACATTCTGACTCGGTATCAGGAGGTGAGCAGGCTGCACATCTCCTTTCCTTCTAAAGGAAACCCTGGCACATGACAGACCAATACCCTAAATAGATGGACCTCTGATCCATCTATTGGGAAGAAAATGGCGTCTGGTACTGAACACCCACAGTAGAGGTGTCTTCCCCACGGTCAGTTCACACCAAAACGACCACAGGACACATCTTTGCTTCACAGTCCTGATGTAAGCAATTTATCCAGCTCTCAGCTACCAAAACCCTACCCCAGTCACTGTCAGAGAGACCCAGATCAGGCTCAGATCACTCACTTCAGCAACCCAGGGTCCAACTCTTACCAGCTTCTCCCATCCTCTATACCCACATCCACCTCTGTAAAAAAGGGAAAGCTGAAGGGAATGCTTGTATTTTCACACCCCCAGAGAACCACAGAGACTTTTTTTCTTGTTTTAACCACATACAGAAGAGTTACACCCTTCTGTCTTCCATGATTCAGTAAAAAAGGTTTAAAAAAATCAGCCTTTCCAAGAACATATCCAGACCCAGCACAAGCTTTCATTAATCTATAAAATTAATTCCAATGTACTGGAAGTTTGAAGAGAGAAAGTAGTGACATGAATGCAGGACAATGAGCTCTCCTGCTTATTGGCTCGAGCTACCCTGACAGGCAATCTTCCAAAATATTTGGCACTACAATTTGCTTTCTGGACCTTTATCCTTAAGCCTACAGGCTACACTTTACTGCAATGCCCGAGGTTCAATCCATCTTTCATTCAGATTCTTCCATCGCTTACCACAACAATTTTTTTAATTTAGGAAATACTGTGTGGTGTTTGCAGCCTTCTCCTGCAAGGGTGACATGCCTGAACGGAACATGCCACCTCTTTTTCCATGAACGGGGCCTCCAGCAACTGCTACCTTCAAATAAATTTATTTAACTTTTTTTTTAGATATAACAAATATAGATCTGCCCCGTTTACCACTGAACTTTGCACTGCTCTGACTCCTGAAGTAGTAAGAAATACACCACTGATCTCCTTTAGAGCTATTTCTAATATACTGCAGACTCATTTCCATTTACAGTGTATAAATACACTTTTATTTGTACATTTAAAAAATATGCTCAAATACTGACTACTGTCCAAAATGTTCATGCCCCAAGTTCCTTAAATCACCTTGAAAACTCGTATTTGGATACTCTTCTTAGTCAAAGGAACTGTTAAGTTGTACATAATGAAATCTATCTCCCAAAGATCTGCTCTATCTATTTAGAGTAGAATCACAGAATCATAGACTCATCAACCTAACACCACCAAATCCACCGTTAAACCATGTCCCCAAGCACCACTCCTCCCTGTCTTTTAAATATCTCCAGGGATGGTGATTCCACCACTTCCCTGGGCAGCCTGTTCCAATGTTTGATAACCCTTTTCATGAAGGGTTCCAATCTAAACCTCCCCTGGTGCAACTTGAGGCCAGCTCCTCTTGTCCTACCTCTTGTTACTTAGAAAAAAATTTCTTTACATACTAAACACATGAATTTCGTAAACTACTGATTTGCGTGTCAAGCAGAAGCCTGAAAAAGCTTCTGTTAAAGAATATATAAAGAATAAATAAAAGAAGTATTCAACTCAACAGATGCAGAGATTTAATGAAAAAACCTCATTATTTAAAGGAAGCAAAGTTAAACCAAACCCGTGGATATGCTTATTTTCCTCAACTGATGTATCTGGTTAGGAATACCAGCATGAGTAGTGAAAGGCTGCTGTAAGGTCTTCCCAGAGCCTTCTCTTCTCCATGATGAACAACCCCAACTCTCTCAGCCTGTCCTTGTAGGAGAGGTGCTCCAGCTCTCTGATCATTTTTGTGGTCCTCCTCTGGACCATTCCAATAGCCTTGTGTCCTTCCTGTGATAAGGACTCCAGTGCTGGACACAGTACTCCAGGAGAGCAGGACAGAAGGATGTGGTTGGCTCTCTGGGCTGCCAGCGCACACTGCCAGGCTCACCTTGAGCTTCTCGTCCACCGACACCCCCAAGTCCTTCTCCTCAGGGCTGCTCTCCAGCCATTCTTCGCCCAACCTGTACCTGGGACTGGGACTGCCCTGACCCCACCCGCAGGGCCCCCTCGGCTCGGGGTGGCACCGCCGTGACCGGAGGGTGGCGGCCGGCGGCGGAGGCCCTGCTCCCCCTCACACCCCTTCCCACACAGCTGGGTGCCACAAGGGGGAAAACGTTGTTTCACCCCCCCGGGCTGTGCCCGCAGGCCACCCCCGGGCCCGGCGGGGTGCGGCGGGAGCCGGCCGTGCAGGGGCCGGGCCTGCGGGAGGCCCAAAGCCGGGCTCCATCTCCCAGCCAAAACCTCCGGCTGCGCTTCGGCGAGCGGCCTCCCCTCCCCCGCTCCCGCCCGCCTTCCCCTCAGGAGAGGCCCCGCCGAGCGCTCCCCTCCCCTCACCCCTCCTGCCCCGCAACGGCTGCCCGGCCCGGCGGGAAGGCGCACCGCTCACCTCAGGCTGCTCGGCGGAGCGCGGTTCGCCGCCGTCGGGCGCGGAGGGGCGGCGGGGCTGCAGCGGCTCCCCGCCCCCGGCCCGGGCGGTTACTGGTGCGTGCCGCGGAGGGAGGCAGCTCCCCTCCTCCTCCTCCTCCTCTTCTCCCTCCTCCTGGCCTTCCCCGTCCTCATCCCCCTGCGCCTCCCGCCTCCCAGAGGCGGCGGCGGATGAGCCGGGGCGGCGGGCTGGGGGCCGGGGGAGCTGGAGCCGTGGCGGGGGTGGCTCTGCGGTGAGTGTGCGGGCAACAGGAGGGTACCAAGGCCGCCGGAGAGGGTGCGAGGCGGGAGCAGGAGTTCCTGCAGGTATCTTTAGCTGGGGGGAATGGGTTCCATGAACACGAGCGCATATTAAATGCAAACTATGTAAAAAGTGCCTCCCCATCTCTCCTGTAGACCCCCTTTTAGGTACTGGAGGGCCACTACAAGGTTTCTCTGGAGCCTTCTCCAGGTTGAACAGCCCCAAGTCTCTCAGCCTGTCTTCATGGGAGAGGTACTTCAGCCCTCTGATCATCTTCACAGCCCTCCCCTGGACCCCAAAGTAGTTTGGGTCTATAGGACAATTCAAATAGTCTGCATTTAATATAAAATATGCCATCAAATTCACCAGAGGAGATGACCGTTGCACATTACAACACCTAATCTTCATTAAGGAGTTCCATTTGGTCAGGGAGACACCATTTTTTTCCAAAGTACACAGGCAATAACCCCTTGAAAACTTTTGGCTCCCAATATGCCTGCCTAGAGACTTACCAAGATGCCAACATTCTGTCCTGAAACACTTTTTTTTTTTTTTTTCAGCAGTGTCGACATGGGCACACATGCTGAGTACAACAGATTTAAGAAAATAAGTAATTATTTGGATGAAGGAAAACCAGCACATTTGTAAAATATGGATGTCAGGTCCTCAGTACTGCCTTTTGCTTCTGCAGATCTGCTCCTGTTGTGCTACTAAAGCAAGCATTGCCAGAGGAAGATGAGGATACGGAGGCTTTAGTGTGGTAAGCCTTAATTAACACTAATAATAGAGAGAAGATTTTGAAAATTAGGAATGTGACAGTGGCAGCCTCTATAGGTCAGGCCTAGAGGCAAATATGCAATACAAGTTGATGAGCACATTATGTGAATGGCTGGAGCACTCACTTAGAAAGCAAAATGTGCAAGTGTGGCCCCTTCTGTGGCCAAGAAGTTTTATACCCCATGCCTTTCTTAAAATGTCCAAATGGGAACACCATAGTCTTTTCAGCCTGCCTTCTAAAGGTCTCTTGCTGAAGCTGTTTTTTGTATCAGAGTAAATGCTAAAATGTTGGACATTCTTGTTAGTTGATGAAGTGTGTATGAAAAAACACTTGGATCTTGGTCACTTCATCTAGTCTCTGTTTAATATAAAATACAAAATCAGCCCTTGGAATAAGAACTAGAACCAAGTTGCCTCTTCTGTAGGGGCAGGGCCATCATCCTGTTGGCTAGAGAGAGCCTCATTCTTTCTCTCTTCCTTCCACAGCTTGATTAATCTTTAATTACTTGCTGTTAAGTGGTACAGCCTCATTTGGCAAGAGTGGATATTCTATAACCCATGTTAGTGCCCAGTTCCTCCCTCCTTGTACCATATGGCTTGGTGATAAATGTACTCTCCTAAGACATTCATGGATTTACTAGGAAAGGACCAAGAACCTTTTTATCTTTTCCTCATCATCATACCTTGACACCAGAGGTTTAGAACAGCCAGCAGTCTGGCTGTAGCAGACAGGTGACTGCTCTTCATGCACAAACAGGCAGTGGTGTCCAACTGCCATAAATCTAATGTGCACCTACATCTGCCAGGAATGTTTCAGCTGACACCCAGCCGCACGGGTGATGTACCCTGTGAATTGCTTTCTTGACAGATGGTAAACTTTCTCCATCGGCTTTCTTCTGAAGTTCAGTAATTGTCACATTGTGAGAACCCAACAGAAAAACAGGATGTCTCAAAGCTTGCTTGCTGCAAGATATCTGCCACTGTGTACATGATATGACAACAAAGGAGGTACATCCTTGGCTCTCAAAACAACTATATCTTGTTTACCCCAAGAAATTCGAGTGCCATGCAGGGCCCTGACACCTGAGAATCGTAGATCAACAGGATGCTGTTGAGACACTGTTGACTCCAGAGGACTGTCAAGACATCGCACAGACCTAACATCTTGTAGCTGGTGACTGTTCTTGCTGCGCTCCATAATTCTGCTTCTCTTTTCCTTTTTTCCTATACTTCTGCCTTTGTTCTATCGCCATCCAGTGTCATTTTAAGGTAATAATAGTAAAGTTATAGCAAATGGCATTTGCCCTCATTTGTGTCTTAATCACACCCTTGGAATCATTATGAACCCCTCCCAGACCAACGATTGGACCAGGATGTAACACCTTGCTGTCGCATTTGGCAGGATTTAGTGGCATGCAAGTGCTGTTTTTATTGTATTTGTGTGTATTGGAGAAGTGCTGAAGTATTGGTGAATATATGTGTGCGCCTCTTGGGGATGTAAGGGGGTAGGAATTTGTGAATTTGTGTTTATTGACTGTCAGTGCACCTTTTAGTGTGTGATGTGTGATCTCCCCAAGGTGACTGCCCCCGATCTTAGTTGAGAACCCAATTTTAGCTTGACTTTTGTTGAGAAAATATGAGTGAGAGCCTCTCACCCCCTTTGAGGTGAAATATGTTGTATGATTTTTTTGAGAAACATAATGTGTACCCTTCAGTACTGGGTAGTGATTGGGCAGGCGATAATTGGCATGATTTGCAGAGTGTCACCAATCAAATCAGTGCCTTACACAAGACTGCTAGACTGGTCTGGCAAAAGGAAATCTATTCCATGAGCCGTTCTGGGTGCTAGTCTAAGTGGTGGCCACAGAAGCTTGGTATCAGTGACACAGTGTCCAAATTATACAGTATCTTCAGACCCTGGTACAATCTTTACAAGGGCAAGTGGAGGGGTTAAAGGGGCAATCAGATCAAGAGCAAGTTCAAGCAAGTTATTTGCAGTATGGCCTTAAAGAACAACTCCTTTTGGAGACAGATACTTGTCTGTCCTCTCTGAGAGAAGAAAATGCCTTATACCTTGGCATGGAATTAGGTGAAGCGAAAGCTAGATTGGATGAGGTGGCAGTCCTTTCGTGTTCGCTCAGGCCTCTTATTAAAATGGAATATGAGTTTGACAATGATTGAAATGTTCCCCCACAAGTTACCATTAGAGAAGTGTCTTACACCACTCCGGAACAGGCTAAACTAAAGGAAGAATTTTCTTTAGTGCTCCTAGGGAGTCAGAAACATAGTATGTGTGGAGTGTGTCATTGTCGAGTGGAGATCAGATACCGTTGAGTGAAAAGGAAGCCAAAGGATATTGAGGCCCTGGAACATTTTTAACTGCTGGCAATCACTGTGCTCCTTGGTCCCTAACCCAGAGGACAGCCTATTGGGCTGGAGGTCTCAATCCTTTAGAACAAGGGGACCCCCTTGCTATCACTGGGTTGGTCCATCTGTTAGTGGAAAGTGTTCAAAAGGTGACTTGCCTGATGTATAACTGTGGGCTTAGACCCTGACAAGAATCCTCCATGATGATGCCAGTAGACCCTGAATAGATGACTCTGCTAATAAGGGGACTTCCTGAATCTTTGAAACTGATCGGTGTACAGCTGCAAGGAACCATCAGAGCAGCACCCCAAGGCCAGAGAGTTGCTGCAGCCTGGGAAGGAAGAGCATCCCTGGATCCCAGAGATCCAAACCAAAGGGTATGGACATGGGAAGAAGTTGCCCAAGAATTAATTAACTATGGGCGAAAATATGGTCCTGTTAGTTCCCCCCCTGCTAAACCAGACTCAAAAGAGTTAAGACGGATGGAGTTAAAAAATCCCTGGGAGCCAGACCAAGAGAAAAAAAAAAATCCCTCACCAAGCCAAAGGCAGGGGGAGGGACATACCAAACAAGCGAAATGCCTTGTTGGCTATGGGATGGTGGAAGGGCATTCCCCGGGATCTGATGGATGGGTTACTGACTGACACGCTAGAAAAACTGTTTAAGGGGTGGCCCGAGAAACCTTCCAGTTTCAGGCTGGAGGCTAAGTGACCCTACCCTGAATGCTCTACCTCCTCCCCTTTTAGATCTCTCAGGCGAATCTGCCGATGGCGGTGGGGAAACTAATTCCTTCGCTTCCCGATGGGAAAGGGGAGGGCGGGAGGGTGCCCGGGGGGTGTGCAGAGGATGGGTGCATGTTAGACAGCTCACTATGAATCAGCAAGGTGATCTTACCATTACCTGTTTTGTAGGACCTAAGCAAATCCCAATAATGTGTTAACTGGAGCTCAAATTTCAACCTTAAAAACTGAGGATGCATCTACGCTACTATCCAGGAGCAAGCTCACCCTACTATGGCAACTACTGATGTTAAGGATATGTTTTTTTAGGATATGGGCCCTTTGCAACCTGAGGACCAGGATCATTCTGTTTTTGCCTGGGAAGGGAGCAGTTTACTTTTACACAGCTCCCTCAGGGGTACAAGTGTTCTCCCACGTTAGCTCACTGTGCTTCAGCAAAAGGATTGGAACTAAGCCCAACAGAAGAAGGAGTTAGAACTTGCCAATACATAGATGATGTGCTAATAGGAGGAAATCAGATAGAAAAGGTTTAAAAACCACAAAATTACATTAATGTCCACCTGGAGAGTTTAGGATTAAAGATTCTACTTGAAAAGGTCCAGACTCTCTCTAATGAGGTTAAATTTTTAGGAATTTGGTGGAAAGGAGGAATGACATGCATTCCTAAAGACACCCTTACCCACCCTAGACCAGGTAAAAAATTCCCAAATCAAAGAAAGAGTTACAGCGTGTGTTAGGATTACTTGTGTTTTGGAGAAAGCATATCCCAGACTTCTCTATCATTGCCAGACCTTTGCATGATTTCCTGAGAAAAGGTGTGTCTTGGGACTGGACCCCTGTTCACGAAGAAGCTCTGTGGCTTTTAGTATTTGAGGCAGCTAATCACCAGGCCCTTGGCCCTGTACACCCCGTGGACCCCGTGCAAATTGAGTGGGGATTTGCTCAGTCAGGATGGTTGAGGTACTTTTGTCAAAGGTCCCCCTCATCCTATCGGGATTTACTCCCACAGCTTCAAGGGCAATGAGAAACGATATACAGCGTGGGGAAAAAGGACTCTTTGTCATTAGCTTGGCCTTGTGAGAAGCAGAGCCCACCATCCACCAACAGCTGGTAGTGCTCAGAGGCCCTTTCAAGGTAATGAAAACTGTTTTAGATGGAACTCCCTTCCTCCCCCAGAAAGGGCGGCACAAAGAGCTTTGATAGGGAAATAGTATGCACAAATAAAGGTGTCTGAGGGTGCTCCCAAGAATTCAGTTATTCAAGGGGAAGTAATCCCAGCTTGGGAGGACAATACATCCCCTCCTGTTGTGCAGGTAACCCCCCTGTTCTCAGAACAGTTGCCAAATGTCTGGTTTACAGACGCCTCTGCTAAGCGAGAAGGCAAGATTTGGGAAAACCATGCAGTTGCATTACAGATAGAAACCAACCAGAAAATAGTCACTGAAGGAGAAGGCAGTGCTCAATTAGGAGAATTAGTGGCTGCGTGGAGTGTCTTTCAGCATGAGGCTCAATCTACCTCTCTTGTCTCTATCTACACTGATTCTTTCGCTGTCTTTAAAGGGTGCACTGAATGGCTCCCATTTTGGGGGACAGAATGGGTGGGAAGTTAATAGAACACCAGCGTGGCAAATGGAATAGTGAAATGTACTAATGGCCTTCTCAAACAATTTCTTAAACACCATGAATTAGAGTGGGACAAACACCCTTCAGAAGCTGTTGCACACATTAGCAGTCAGTGGGGGGTCAACAGGCACCCGAAAATTACAGCCTTTAGCCCACAAGCCCCTACCATAGTCCCAACAACCTCTGGCCAAGATCATCCCAGTAAACCTTCACATTACCCTGGACAACCAGTGCCAGTGGAACTACCTATTATAAGAGCAGTTCCTCTAGTATTAAGTGTACCCCTTAACAAATATGCCTGGATTGCAAAAGATGCCCTAGGCAAAGAACACCATATTAATACTAGATGGATTGTCCCACCTTTTTAGTAATTGTAAACCTGGTTCTTCTTTTGAACCAAAGACAGTCTATTCTTCTTTTTGTTTTTCAGGAATAGTCTGTAAGCTGCACCAAAGATACTTGTAGACCTCAATGCTTCAATCCTTTGCATCGTATTGGTAACAAATGCTTTGCTTATGTTTTTAGGATGTATTGCATGTCACCACAGAAACTGTTTTGGGCAACCTTACTCTTCACCCTTAATTTTTGGGGAAGCTGTAATCTCATAGATGTTAACGAATGGAAAAATGAGTTTGTGACTTTAGGGAACTCTGTAGCCCACGTGTTCAACCTCACTAATTGTTGGGTGTGCGGAGGACCACTTGGTCTGAAGAGCTAGCTGTGGACCTCGGTCCTTGTTTCCCTTAAATGACTAGTGAGCAAATATAGTGAAGTCAAAAAGAACATCTACTGGAAAAAGGAAAGTTTACCATCTCCTTGGCTAGTACAATATCCAGCCAAAGGCCAATATTGTCCGAACCACACTCAATCAGGTGGTACTTTTGTAGGGATCAGCACTTGTTATTGGACCTTCACATATGGGGACCACATGCCTCCTCAAAACGGTCTTTTTGTGGCATCCACAAAGCAATATAGCCTCACTGATAAAGGCCCTCAATGGGCTTGGGTGAATGAAGCTTTTTTCTGTCTTCTGGTCTCCAGTAAATTTGACCTTCACACAAACTATTGGTATAAACAAGAAGCAAAAATCATCTGTGATTGAAGGAATGACACAGGTGCTTGGTATTGCCATGTTATATATAGACCCAGTCATTACAGTCTATGGCAGAATTTTCCACTCCTCACCCCTTTAGGGACGAGCAATTCAATCTATTTTCAGGTGCCTTACCCTCACACTGGTTTATTTGAAAATGGCACTAGAGCACTGCAAGGCCACTACTGGATCTCTGGACACCATGCACACAAAATGCTATCAGCAAATTGGACAGGAAACATGTTATGTTGGAGTAATCCACCTTTTTTTTTTTTCTCCTTCCTGAAAATGGTGGTAAAGATCTAAGTGTTAAACTGTACGATGACCTTACATGGAATAAGCGATCTATTGACACCAGCCTGACACATGGAAGTGCTCAAAAATGGGCAGAAAATGACTGGCCTCCCCAGTGAATCATTGAACATTATGGGCCAGCCAGCTGGAACCCTAATGAATTAACTAGTTGTGCTCAAGAACCCATCTATAGGGTTTGCCTTCAAGCTGTTTTTGAAATCATTACTAATGAAACTGCTCGTGCAGACTGGGCCACACAAATGCAAACTGCAGTTTTGCAACACTGCATGGTTCTTGCCTACCTGCTAGCTGAAGAAGGAGGTGTCTGTGGTAAATTGAATAACTCAAACTGTTGCTTAAAAATGGATAATAACGGCCAAATTGTCAAACAAATAACCTCTGAAGAAAGTTAGCCCATGTCCCTGTTCAGACCTGGCAAGACTGGGAAATTGATCCGTTTTTCTGTCTTCCAGGAGTTCCATGGGTCAAATGACTCCTGTTCTACTTGCTGTGTGGAATTCTGATGCTTTTATTCTTACATGTATAATTCCATGTTTAATACAACCGATTCAACGTGTAGTATAAAACATGCAGTTTGTATCTACCAGCTCCCCTAATGGCATGAAGTATGTACAGGCTGTCCAAGAACCTGTTTCTGTGCCCGTGGATATTGTGTGATTTCCTGCCTAACTTTCTGTCTTAAACTATCCACTCCTCACCAACCATGGGTCCTGAAGAATTTGTAAGCGACCTTTGAGCCATGGGGTGGATGTGAGATCCCAACAGAAAACCAGGATGTCTCAAAGCCCCCTGTGTACATGATATGACAACAAAGGAGGTACATCCTTTGTTCTCAGAACAACTGTATCTCGTTTACCCCAAGAAACTCACCTGCCAGGCATGGCCCTGCATTGCCCAGTAGCCAGAGACAAGGGGAGCTCACACAGCAACCGTGTCGGACAAAAATTGGATGAGAACAAGCAACTGTCACATTGATTGGTCAAACTACAAGTTGACAGGGACTATAAATTACTGTTGCTCCTCATTGCAACTGGGACCTTCACCACCGTCAACCCTCGCCATCATCACGACTTGAGACACTTGAGAACCGTGGATTAATGGGATGCTGTTGACTCCAAGGGACCATCAAGACGTCATGTGGATCCAACATCTTGTTGCTGTCGACTGTTCTTTCTGCGCTCTGTAATATTGTTTCTCTTTTCCTGCTTTCCTATACTTCTGCCTTTGTTCTATCGCCATCCAGTGTCATTTCAAGGTAATAATAGTAAAGTTATAGCAAACGGCATTTGACCTTGCATGTGGCTTAATCTCAGTCTTGGAATCATTCCGAACTATTCTCAGACCAATGATCAGAGCAGGACCTAACACATTTAAGAGATGGACTGTGAGATCACGTGGGATATGTTCCTCTGGTGAAGTAGCTTAAGGTATGCCCAGATTGTGCACACCATGAAGCACTGAAAAAGATGCTGAGAAGCTCATTTCTTGAAGACATGGTGCTTTGGTCATTCTCAGACAAGGTGGTGTATTTTTTCCTTGAGGTGCCTAGGAAGTAGTGAAATGCTAGCTTCTCCAGTTAACTACTGACCTTTTTTTTTACAGAAACAGATGATGGCAAAATGGGAATTTTAGGAACCTAAACTTGCACTGAGGCACTTAAGACTTTCTAGAGTCCTAACTCAAAACCTTTTCTTCCCCTTGCATTGTTTCATTCATGCCAGCCCACTGCAGATTTACATAAAGATCATTCCCACTTTGTGGTCCAAGTTCATCAAACAATTTTAATCTACATTGCTTCTTAAGTCCTCTTTATAATGTAGAGGATTCTGGCAATTAAAATAGTCCTCTAGAGGTGGTTTGTGTGCGTGATGGTGTTATGAAATTATTATGAAACTATGATCTGTTGTTCTAGGAGGATTTTCCATGTTCTGTTGACACAGTACAAGGATGAAAACATGGGGGGTTTTTTGGGGTAGAATTCAGGAAAAAGGAGTAGGGAAGAACTGAGGTTTATAGGAAGTAGAAAGATTTTTATTGAAAGCTGGTGAGAACAGCTAAGGAAGAATTAACGTGGGATGAGGAAATTGAGTTAAACTATGAGAAGTAAACCTAGGGTATTGATTGGAGCAAGGTATTTGTGAGGCTTATAGAGGGTACCTGCAACTGCAGAACACAAAAAAAGAGAGATTATTCTGATTGTGGGATGAAATACGATGTCATTTTGGCCATGGCCATTTGGGAAACGTCTGGGTAGCAGGGGTGTCAAGGCACAGCATGGGCTGGCTACTCTCCATGGGGTGTCGGGGCAGGACCCGGCAGCCGTGGCCCATTCCACCATCCCAACCAGGAGCAGGGCAGCTGGGGGCACCAGGGACAGCCCCAGCCCTGGGCAATGAGCACCTCCATGGGGACGGGGACAGGGATGAGCTGAGGCTTGGCAAGGCACCTGGCTGGGCAGGGCAGGGCTATGGGGGCTGGTGACTGACCCTTCTGCTGTGTTGCTGGGGCAGGGGCTGAGGACCCCAGGGGAGATGACATGGGATCTTGGGCCTTGGGCAGGTGAGGGGAGCCTGGGCAGGGACATCCAGGCCTCGGGGTGCCCCCGGGGCCCTGAGGCAGTGCCTTAAGTGAAAAAATTGTCTGCGTGTTTTGTGGAATGGAGGAGGATGCCATACATGTTCTACAAGATGTTTTAATTTTGAGAGGGCAGTGGGAAAAACTGTCTTGGGAACTGATCAACAGAGTCTTCAGTGATCTTGCTCCTGCAGCACTCTGTGTGACGCATACCAGCGTCATGACCAGCAATCATTAACTCTGGGTGGAAAGTTGACCTGAGTAGCACGGTATAATAATGAGTCTAGCCAGATTCTCAGTTTATTTAATCTTTTCCTTCCTGCCAACTCCCTCCACGGCACCTTTTTTCAATTTCAGCACCTATAATACTTCCATCTGTTCAATCTTTCCATCACTTAGTTTACCTGAGGAAATAATTTAAATATATATTTTTGTTACAGGAAACCAAAGCATTTAAGAGAAACAAAAGATAGGATGAGCCCCTCTCCTGTCTCTTTTGTGCCTCCTTCATTCCAACACAGACCACCAGCTGTGATTAAGCAGTTTGAAGACACCCTGCCCCATGTAGTTTAACAAATTTCATTTTCAAGTTTGGGTACTTCAGACTCTTCTCCAAATAAATCTCCTACTTCTATTAAAATAAAGCAATTTACCTTCACGTAACAAGTCTAGCTGGATTTTACTGAGATGGCCACACAGTTCATTTATCTTCCTTTCTCCCAAACATGGATGGAATTCAACTTAACTCTAAAGAAATGTCTGTAAACTCACTGATTGTGAGTTTTATCTAGTTTACACATAGATATTATTGTAATAGTGTCACATCTGTCTTATTTGAGGTGAACACCTGAGTCATATGCCATGAACGGTATCATGAAGCTTTTTCACTTCTTGGGTGAGCATAACCTGAAATTTCTGTCTTGTTTCTGATGACTTTTTGCTTTCTCGCTAACTTTTTTCCCTGTATGTGAACAATAAGGTAATTACAGGTCACATAGTTTTAGCACAGTGATGCTTTCTTGACCTGCCACAATTTTCATATGGCCAAGAGTCTCCGGGGCATGCACTTTGTACTTCTGTGTGACGAGGAGAAGGGGAAGGCTGCAGGCAGGACCTCAGCCAGGACCACTGTGGCTCCCCTTGGCTCTGGTCGTTCCTTTGCCAAGCCAAGTTTGTCCAGGAGGCTCCATGGATACTCAGCAGAGCAACTCAGGCCATGTCAGCCTCAGGCTGGCTCACTGACTGCTGTAACTCAGCAGTCCTCATACCCCAGTGTCCTCTCATTAAGCTTGGCACGCAGTGCTGAAACAGCAATTGTATCTTCAGTGCTTCTAGATGGTCTCTGCAAGTCCAGGCAGGGTAGATACCCCATTTCCAACCCATCGGGTCCAGCCAACCAAACGTGGGTTTGTACTCAGAATTGGAAAAGAGAAGGCTGAGGGGGGGATCTGATCAACACCTGTAAATACTTAAAGCGTGGGTGTCAAGAGGAAGGGGCCAGTCACAAATTTAAATATAAGAAGTTCCATCTAAACATGAGAAGAACCTTCTTCACTTTGAGGGTGGCAGAGCACTGGAACAGGCTGCCCAGAGAAGTGGTGGAGTCTCCTTCTCTGGAGACAATCAAAACCCACCTGGACACGTTCCTGTGTAACCTGCTGTAGGAGGACCTGCTTTGTCAGGGTGATCTTCAGAGGTCCCTGGTTGGTCCTTCCAACCCCATATCATTCTGTGATTCTGTAATAACATCCTGTTGTCTGACACATGGTATTTAACTCTTTGGTATTTAGAAACTGCTGGTATAATTGGAGCAATAGGATGGTCACTGATCACTGAGAGTAAATCAAAGACTTCAACACTTAGCGATCTCTAGTTGAATTTTTAATAGCACACATTAGATATTTGTTCGTTCTCTAGGAACTACACTGTAGTTTTACACTGACTGGAACACAATCATTTTTGTAGGCAAACTATGAAAAAGGGAAACGAGCCACCAGTTCTCAGAACCTCAGTCACAAAGCATACAAGGGCAATCTGTTTTCCCTTTCCTTTATGTCCTGGTTTGAGGGACACAGGACTAATTTATCTTCTAATACTTGGGAAAACTGCACTTTCAGCAGACCCCTGCTGACTCAGCATTCTGAATTTGTGAAAATACTTATTTATAGCTAGCTAGGCTATGTGGGGTTCAAAGTCTCAATGTTTTTGAGCCTCGACAGGTACAGGGATAAGGAGCAGCAAGACCTGGGCACTCGGCCCAAGCTGCCAACAGGATCATTTCATACCATGAACATCACATTTGATATAAATTAGAAAGTTTGCTGAGGGGTTCTCTCTCTCTCTCCCCCTTGATGGCTGTGATCCTGAGAACTTCTGGCCCCAGTGCTGGACCCCCGAGCCCTTCCCTCCCTCGCAAAGCCACAGAGCTCACAGTGTCCCACATTCCCTGTCCCTGCTGGGAGCACACAGCTTCCTGCTGACAGCACTGGCTGAGTGTAGGCCTTGTATATTTTATATTAGTGACAGGATCAATACTGGTTCTTTAGTATTATTGCTAATTATTTCGTCTTAGCCTATTAAATCTGTTTATATTCCAACCCTCATGTTTTCTTGTTTTCCCTGATTCCTGTTCACGGGTGGGGAGGTGTCATCGGGTGATAGAATAATTGTCTAAATGACATTAAAATTGTTATGGGTTTCTCAAACCATAACACTTTTTTTTTTTTTCTTTCCCAAATGTTGTCAATCCTGATACTCAAAATTTAAGGGCATGCCTTAAGACTTTGTGCCCCTTCGGGCCTTTTCAGAGTCCTGGATTCAGCAGACTCTTAATTTCTGAAAAAATAAAGCAGAGGTCATTAATGTTAACATATGCTGTATATTTTTAAAACAGAATGCTTTCTTTCAGAAATATAAAAATATTTTAAATTTTGAAGCAAAATATTTTAATTTTTTATTTTAAAATGTTTTATGCCTTAAGAAATGAAAATAAATATTTTAAAATAAGTATGCTTTTATAATAAATGTAACATTTTACTTTCTGTCAAGACTCCCTCACCCTAACAAAAGGGATTTTTTCTCTTAAATCAAAATACTTGAAAAAAATGCTGTTTGTATTGAATTGTTTAAAATTTAAGTTAGGTTTGAATTTGAACTGTTGCTCGATTTTTTCTGGTTCAGATAAAACCCTCAACATAGCTGCTTCTTGTCTACCTCTAATTGAGACACTACAATGTCAGCGTAAAGCATAAAATGGGGTTCCTAATATCCTCCTCCCTGTTTGAGTCTTCATTATACCAGAAGTTCATGTTAGGCAGGAGAAAGTGGATGTATTTTGAGATGCTTGAAGCTTATTGCAGGCGAGAAAAGTTGCAGACATGATTTTCCCCATTAAAATAAATGTAAAATAAATTTAAGTGTAAGGAAACACTGTTGTCTAATTTCCCTTGTCCAAGTCCTACATATAAGTCAGCCCTGTTGATAAATTAACTAGTGATACAGCACAGTGAATAAAGCAGACTCAAGGGCCTGTACTGCAACATAAATGACACCAAATGGTCTACATAAAGCTTATTTATAGCAGTGTAAGTAGCAGGTAATAGCTAGTATAATTGCATAGCATCTAAACACAGAGAACTACATAGCATCATAGCATACAGAGCTAAATAATTCCACACCAGAAGCATGCTTCTCCCATTACAGGTACGATGAAGATATACATGAGAAATTTTGTCAGGATAATATGGAGGGAAAAGCATTAACAGAGTCTAGCCTTGCCCTAAAGTAGCCTGGTCCCTCACCCTTCCTTTCAAGTCCATGGACAAAGATAAACACCAGTTCAGAGCACCTAAATTAAGTGCTTATGCTGAACTGCAGTTTGCAGGAGCCTTTCTACTTCCATTTACTGCAAAAGGAGGCCAGAAAACCAAAATTCCCGAAAGCTCTCTCTTATAAATACCAATGCAAATGTGAAATGACCAAAAGATGTGGCTACATAAACAACAATCTCATGTTAAACAGATTTATGCTACCATTTCATTTAGTTCCATCACATCTAGGTTTCTGATAGGGATAAACAGAAATGAGAATAAAACCAGCTGTAAGGTGTGGGAGACCTCTCATAAGAAGCAGCCCTGAGAATAGCATGTCTGTGTTATGATCCTCTCTCAGCTCCTGCTTTATTTTATACTAGACTGAGCTGCAACACAACAGCCTGCTGTACTGCTTCTTTTCCTGTATCAGGAAACTGATTTATTTGGGTGGTTTTAGAAACAAGATTATTAATTAAAGTGTATTGCCAAGCACACTGGCTCACAGGTAATGAGCATGTCCTTACACTACCTTCTCCGTGTCACTGTAACTGTGTGGTGCTATATCCAGGAGTTTTCTCGGGTAATAAATAGAAACTACAAATTTAACTATCTCCACCATACGACACCACATTAATTCACAGTCCCTATTGGAAACAGTCTCTGCAAGAGTGGCTCTTTGCTAATTGCCGCCCTCTGCTGTTACTATATATGTCACCAGCAGTAACTAGGAGACAATTCCTTGGCTGTCTTGCCTTTTGGCTGCTTCGAATGTTACTGCATCCTTTGCCATCTGCTCTCTCACTCCAAAACTCAAGACTGCTGAAGAAACTTGTTTCTGATACCAATCTCATTTTGATGAATTTTGATTAATCCCTTTGAAAGACTTCTTGCATTACAGCTGTATTGCTTTGCTGTTTTTTGAATTCCAAAGTAAAACCTTGGCATGTCATATAAAATCATGGAACCATTTAAGGTTGGAAAAGACCCTTAAGATCGTAGAGTCAAACACATTTGTTCTTTCAAGTCTTTCTCCTCTTCTGTGTCATGTGCTTCTGTAATTGCACATGGGAATATGTCTTAAAGAGCTTTTTTTCTCACAGGTTTATACTTAATATCTAAATTATGTATGTTTGAGGATCTATGACAATCAAGAATGGTCCTTCATGGTTCATGGTCCATTTCAAGAATTACTGTGTAGTTCTGTGTACCTGGTGGCACTTCTAGCACAGAGTGACAATGATAAATGTTTTCTCTTTGAGCAGACCATTTTGTAGTGTTGGCATTACACATTGTTCCCTATGTTACTGTGTCATCCTGAAATATTGACCTCGGCTCAGTACTTCAGGGACAAGGGCAAGGACAAAGGGCTTGTCAAGCATCTACTCAAAATGATACTTGACACTTTGATCATACTACTTTCATTTTGCTTTAAGGGATTCGATACTTGAACCTTTACACTTGAGATTTCCACAGATTGTCTTCTCCTAATCTTGTTATTAAGTATATTGTATTATATATATAATTCTCCTCACTATTATTTTCAGTTATCTTAGAGGGTTGGAGGTTTAAATTCCCTTTCATATTAATTTGAATCTGGTTTTGGTCTTATACTTTTTTTCTTCAGGTAAAATGAAAGGAATTAATTTACTGTAGCAGCAGTTGCATTCTGCTCAGTTCAGTTCTCGATTTTTATGTTTCATCTTATCCACAGTGCTATGCAGTTGTCATGTTCCTCTTCATGCTGGTGTCGTCAGAATGTCATCAATTATTCATTTCACATCTATCACTTCTTATATTATTTCGAGTTCTTAATTCTGAATATATTCTGCAGGTCAAATTCCAAGGTGATACCTTTGAAGCATCATCTTCTAAATTAAATGTTGAGCAGGGATAACTTACTTTTCTTTTTTTCAGTCCGATCTTTCAAGAAAGCTTTTAAATTGTATCATCTGGGGTGAGAAAGGTAATGTGGTTGTACCTGCAGAACGAAGTAAGAAATTTATGTGGTGGCCAAATCAGACTTCAAGCCTCAAGTTTTTCACTTTCTTGGCAGATTTCCCCAGAGAACAGTACGTGTATTATTTTATATATTGACAGGTTTATAATGTATAACCTGCCCCTAATATGTTTATCCAACAACACCAGCCAAGTAATTTGAAATTATAACCAATTAGGCATATACAAGATTAGTTTTTCTGTGGTAGCTAAGATTGTATTTTCATTTGAAAAAACAAGGAAAAGAGGTCTGCAAAAATACGTTAGATTGCAGGCTTTCCGTTTACAAATCCAATATGAACTTTTAGCATGAAAGTACTGGGATCTGCTAAGTTGTATCATCACCAATTTTTCTGCAGTCTGGTAAATTCCCCAATACTTTTTTTTTGGCATGCCTGTAGGTCAGCGTAGTCACCGGCCACGTTGACTGTCTTGGCTTTGCTGTCAGTGGAAAACAGGACTGTGTCCCAAGGACAATCACGCAGTTTGAAATTGCACTTGCCTTCCTCCCCTCCATGGCTCGGTCTGACACAGATGAAGAACGAGGAGCCATATACTTCTGACATACTGCTCGATTTATTTTTTTTTCTGTTTGAGTAGCCCACAGATACTGAGCTCAAAAAAGTGTCCCTTTACATCGACAGTGTTAAACTCTCTCCATTAGCCCCGGCGCCAGCCGCTTCCCCAGGGCTAACAGGCCCGCGTCCTTCTCCAGCCCCCTCAGAGGGGCTAAACCCGAGCCTGAAGCAAAGCCTTCCCCGGCCCAGAAGATCGGTCAAAGCGACACGGGATAAAATACAGAGGCAGATAGAGACTCGCTGGGTTTAGCTTTCCGCTGGCGGCCCCCTCCCTCAGCCCGCGCCGCCATCTCCCCTGCGGGCAGCCGGCTGTGGGCGCCGGCCTTGCTCCCCCTTCCTGCGCATGCGCAAGACCAGTGAGGGCGCCCCCTATCGCGCAGGCGCGGGGCCTCGCCCCCTCTTTCCTTCCCCGGTTCCCTACTTGGGCGTGGCCCGGCACCGCGCTGCTTCCACGTTCAGCGAGCGCGCGCCGCGGGGCCAATCAGAGGCGCCCACGACCCAGCCCGGAGAAGTTGGAGCCGTCAGGGGGGTGTGGGGGGGCGGCCGCCAGTAGTCGCCGCGGGCGTCGAGGCGGGCGGCGGCGATGGTGTGTCCTGCGGCCTCCGCCGGCCGCCTGGGCTCCGCGCTGCCTTTTCTGCTGGTGCTCTTCGACCTGCAGTACCAGGGTGAGGTCCCGGGGGTGGAGGCCGCGCGTTGGGGGTGTGTGAAGGAGGGCGTGGGGGGGAAGCTGCGGCCCGGTCGGGGGTGTGTGTTGGTGTGGAGGCCGCTTCCCTCCGCGGCCCGCCGTGGCGTTGGGGCCGGTGAACGGAGATGCCGGGGGGGGGGGCTTCCGCCGGGCCTACAGCGGACTGCTCGTCCGTCCTTCCTTCTGGGCTCTCCTCAGTCGTGGTGCCGGTTGAGCGTGCCCGTCTGGGCTGTAGGGCAGCCGGTATAACCGGGCCGAGGCGGCGGGGGAGAGTGGAGTGGAGCGGAGCCGAGGCGGCGGGGCTGCGGCCTGCTCGCATTGAGCCGGCGGGCCTGAGCCGGGGCTGGGGCCACCGCCATGGCGGCGGGGCAGCACCCCCCCACAACCCCCCCCCGGGACGTTCGGGAGAAACGGAGTGTATGTGGGGGACCGCTTCTGGAAAGGGTGTGAGGAAGAAGGAGGTGCCGAAGTGCCACCTCATCAGGGCGCTTGGGAAGGGTGTGTAAGGAGGGCACCGTCGCTGCTTTGCGACCTGCTCGGTTTTTTGGTTTTTTTTTTGATTGGAGTTCCTCGGCGGTAGCGTTGAAGGGAGCTCGGTGCCTGTGCTTCCTTTCCCTGGCCTGCGGAGGGGGTGCCAGCTGTCTGGAAAATGTCGCGGTGTCCCTTGTGTGCACCGGTGGGACAGCATTGCCTGGTGCTGTGCTGGCCTTGAATTTCTCACTCCTGCGTGAATTTTGTGTCATTTCCAACATCAAAGGCTTTTTCAGTGGTCCTTCCCAGCCACAGCCGTTATTAGTGCCTGACTTACAAATCCACTGAGGTTTTTGACAGTTGTGTTTGTTTGTGTTTTTGTTTTGTTGTTGTGGCTTTTTGATTTTTTTTTTTCCCCCCTCTCACTGTTAATATTTGAAGTTTGTCAGATAAGTTAATGTGCATTTTGTGTGGCCTTGTTTGTCTTCAGAGTACACTGTCAGCAACACCTGTATGGTCAAACTTATATTCACAGTCTCCTGTTAAATATGTAGCTCTGCACAGGCAGAATTTCACCTGAGAAATGTTTGTTGTGTGTGGTTTTTGTTTTTTGGTTTTTTTTAACTGACAGTGGCAGCTTGAAGTGGAAATGAAGCTGTCAGTAGTCAGAATCTGTCAAACTTAAGACTGACCTGGGTTGACATTAGAAATTCAGTTGATGTACTAAACTAACAAATATTTCATCCGGCCAAGTGGCAGCAGGAACATACTGTGGCAAAAATGCTCTGTAGTAAAAACTCAGCTCAGTTGCTTTTCTGGATGTATTCCAGTAGTGTTAGAGGAAAAATAATAATTGTGGTCAAAGTTTACTTTTTTTCCCTAAGATTGTGCCAGTGATGCCTCTGCTGAGGATTCTTTAGTGGGAGTTGCCAAGCAATTTCAAGTATATGGTTTAATGGCTATACGGACTTGCTAAAGGCACATTTCCTAATTTGGGGTATATTTTCTTCAGTTAATAAAAATATACAGTAATAGAATGAAAAGTGATAATTCTGAATCTTATTTACTGAACTTGCTAACCTCTTAGTTCATGAGTTCATTTTCCAGAGTATGTATTTAGGGGGTTTATATTACCTAAGTATCTGGATTTTTTTCCTCTCCAATATTACTGGTCTTTGAACTCAACGGTGCTCACATTCACATGTAAATTTGCATCTTGCTTGTCTTGATAATAGAAGTCTGCCTTGTGCCATCTGATTCATGAATCAGTGCAGTCAGTCAGTCTGTATTAACTTTATATCTTGCATATCTATGAATATGATATATATGAATACTAATTTATAACTGGCTGGTAAATTAGTTGATTGGTAATATGACAGTTCAGCTCTCATTGTTGTATTTCCTGAATTCCTACTCTTTGAATACCCTGATTTGTGCTGAATAAGCTCCCACTTGGCACGAGTCACCTTTTAGGGAGAGTCATCCTTCATGGCTGTTTGTCCACACTAATTGCAACAAAAAGAGGGGACAGAGGAGTGTTCCTTTTCCCCCTCTCCTTCGTAGCATTAAAATAGAGGAAATGTAATAAGGGGAAGAAAAGGCATGGTTTAAGTATACAGAGCTCAGTTCGTTATTGTCAGACCACTAACTAGAAACAGGATGTTTCTCTCCTGAATTTGGGAGGCTTATTTCTTGCCCCAAATAGTAAAGGATACTTGGGGGTGGCGGGTGGCTATTTGGTTTGTCAGTTTTAGCTATATTTACCAAGGTTCTTTGCAAACAGAAGGGGTAAAAACTCGATGGGAGCAAGTTTACACATGGCTCAGCTAGATCCTTTGAGGCTCCTGTGAACCGTATTTCTGAAACTGTAGTTTCTTGTCCACTTAGTACTTTGTTCGGTCTTGCCCTTGAATTCAACACACATAAAAGCAAAGCCCTGACCTGTTTAAAAATAAAAGTGAAGTTAAGACTTACTATGCTAAACACAGAAGTCATTCTGATAAAAAAAAAAAAAACTCCCCAAAACTGGGATCTTCCACTCGTATGACAAGGTCATCTTCAAGTTCTTTTAAGTGTTAAAAAAAAAAAAAAAAGAAGAAAAAAGTTTAGACCATTGTAATTAGGATGAGTGACATGCATGTTTCCTCTTTGTCTTTGAAACAATATTGTTTCTGGTATGCCAACAGAACTAATTCTGTTTATTTTCATAGTCCTGTTACCCAGTTTGGGGACAAGAGTGAAAAACAAAAGTAGAAAATATAGGTGGAAATTCTACAGGGGGAAAACAGGATTGTGTAGACACATGTGAGATCTTGAAACTTTTCAAGTTGGAGGGCTTTCTTAAGCTTTTTGTACTGTGGATGTGACTAATCATATGAGGATATAATTGAAGTTGGTATACGTAGGTACCTGCATATTAGCACCAGTTATTGTAATAAAGCAAAAATCTTACCAGGAAGGTATAATTTGAAGTGAGTGTATTTAACTGGAAAAACAGGTTAGCTGCACCTGCTTATCTTTCGTGTGCCTTCAGACTGACTGACTTTGTCAGGGCTGGAACAAATTCTTATTTGGGAGTAGTTTGGTGAGTTTTTTTTACTCCGCTATTCTAGCGTAAGCGCCAGAACAACAGACTCTGAATTTATCTAGAAAATCTGACTTGATTTGACAGCTGGAGCTCTTGTGTGTGGTTAACTGAGGTCTTTGCTGAATAGATAACAATTAGGCAGGCTTTAGAAATAATATTTAGATTAAAATACTTCAAAGTTTTAAAAATAAATGGTATGCTTGCATATTTCTGGCATAAATTTGGTTTCCTGCTGGAGCATGCAAAGCTTCTTCAGCTGCAGTATCCAGCTTACTAATACCTGTCTGTCTGTCTGTCAGAAAGAGCTCTGTGGAATTGGATTGGTTTTTCCTTATGTTCATTCCCAGGCCAAAGAGCAAATAGGTACCCAAATAAGTTACACAGTTTGAGTCCTTAGACTCTTGTGCCTGTGTTAAATGTTCTCAGGTACTTACTGTAGGGTGGTTTATTGAGAAGAACTATTTGATTACAGCCAGAAAAATGAATAAGCAGTATATTTATATGAAAAAACCAGCCAAGCTATCAGGTGAATGTACAGTGTTCCTGGGTAGTTATGGTGTCACTTTTCATCATGGTTACACTGACTGTATAGGCGCCTGCTGGAGACCTGCACATCAATTTACAATGTCCAGCAACTTGCAGGGTCAAGTTTTAATGTATGTCTAGTATAATCTTGTTCTGCAGGGAACTTAAAGTCCTTTTACACTTTGCCTTGTTACTCTGTCCATGTTGCTTCTGCTGCTTTTCTTTTTTGCCTGTTTACTGTTAATGGTCACCTTTCTCATTTCCTTTATTCATTATCTTCAGTGTTACAAAGGAAAAAGATGGCTCTCCTGCCTAAAGTATTATGTAACTATAAAACTGTACTGAACATAATGTATATGAAAGACCCTGAATAGCAAAGGTACATTTTAACTGTGGAAAATCTATTCTTGGAGCTGTCCTGATGTGACTAAATGTGAAACAAGGACACTCCTTCAGATGCTTGAGGCTCTGTAAAAATTGAATGCCATGTTTAGGTGGATGGAAGAGAGTAAAGAGTAATCAAAGAGTAATTTACACCTCACTTCTAGGATACCAATCCAAACTGACAAGTTTTGAAAGATTTCAGGTATTCATATGTGGGCAGAGATGGGAGGGATAAAGATTAAGAATTTTTTGCTTGTTTGTTTTAACTTATGTTAAATACTTTGGTCTGTTTACGGTTTGATATCTGATTTATTGCTCCAAAGCCAGGGAAATTTATGGTGGGGTGTTTTTCCAGTATTGGGGTGAGGGTGGTTTTGTTTGGTTTAGATTTTTTTTTTTCCTCTCCAATGCTTTATTTATCATTTTAGAGGACATTGGACTGCTTGGTTATCCAAGCTTTAAGCTAGAGAAGCAGCAAAATGGCCAAGCAGAATGTCCATTTTTCTGAAAATTGGACCTTCAAGGAGCTTCATAAAAGCTACCTTGAAGCAGAATACTGCATGTGAAAAAATCAGTGGAGCTATTTCTGTTTTATTCAGAGCTATACATACCTAGAATGGTTTTTAAAATTATTCTTTTAATAAGATTCCCAAATTGACTATATGATAAGTAATTAATATTTTAACTTTGTCTATTTAAACAAAAACACAATTACTCACTAAAAATTTGGGGCTTATTTTATAAAGGCATTTCCATTAATTAAAAAAAGGAGTTGTTTGCTGTTGCTGTTCTAAATCAAATAATTGAAGCCCTGGAATACATTTTGCTGAATTATTATCGATATTTGAACAGATATGGCTTTTTTCAGTGGATATAGAGATAATTGTGTTCATTTTAGTATGTACAGCTCAATGTTTTTCTTATAATATGGAATTGAAAGAATTATGAACTATATTAATGAGTAAGAAAGGAAAATTAAGATGCTAGATGCTGAGAGCTCCTAGTTCTAAAATCTTGATGACTTAGTGATCAGAAATTATTGTCCTTTCATTACAAATACTTTGTTTTATCACCTTTCACTGTGAGAAGTTTTGATTTACTTTACTTCAATCTGTAGTGTAATATTTTTATTCAGTCTTCAAGAAACTACTTCAAAGTGCATTTTTGTATCTAAGATTAATTCAGGTGCCTATCTGAATTAGCTGGATACAAAACCTGAGTGAAAGAAATAGATTTCTAGTAATTGTAGTTCATTGTTTTCTAATGTATTTATTCAGGATTTTAATATATTATCGTGCTTAAATTTATGCATAGGGTATGCTCTTAGTCAAAGAAAACTGTTTATAGCGTGAAAGTTTTAATGGTCCTAAATCAGTAAATTGTAGTGACATTCTGTCCTGATTGGAAGAATGCTGGAAGGAGTGCAAGTGCCAAGCCTCTGGGGCTGAATTGATGTATGTACAGCATGTCCTTGCACTTAGCTGCTCCTTTCTTCTCAACAATAGTCTTTTCCTATTGGGGAAAGAGCAGCAGCAGTGGTTTATTAGCTTTTAAACTAAAACTGGCACTTTGAAAGCATATTTTAATACGATTTTCATAGTAGTTCTTGAATGAAAAGATAGGAATAATTTTAATTGCTTATACCAAAGCTTGTGCTCTGGAAACAGTTTGCCTTGGACATTATGAAGATGAGACAAAAGTGCAGTAGATAAGAAGTCAACCTCTGCAGTAGTTAACAGTTCTCAGTTGAGTCCTAAGGTATCAGTAGGGTCATGAAATTTAACTTAAAGCTTTTTATACTTGCTATCTGTGCATTATGAATGTTTTTCCAGATTTTTTTGAAATTGAAAGCCTACATAGAAATGTCTTTTGTCAAACTGTTTTTATAGTTGATATATAAAGCTTGATGTGCAAAAGTATGTTACTGAATATATTCAGAGGAAAGAAATGCATATTTGATGCCTTCTCACAATGTGGTGCTTGACAGTGTTTATCTGTTAAATTTGACATCTTTTGGGGGCAGGGAGGACATGCTCTGTGCTTTATTAGGCTGCGGGTTGTTTTAGTACTGGAAGATGGAACTTCTGCTTCTATATCAAAAACTGTTATATATATTGCTTTATCACTGTATACGTTTGGTATAATCAAACTGGTCATTGAAAACTATGAATTTTTTTTTTCTTTAAGGAGCTGAATGTGGAATAAATGCGGAAGTAGAAAAACAACTTGAAATGGGGAAGAAGTTATTGGCTGCTGGACAGCTAGCAGATGCTTTGTCTCACTTTCATGCGGCTATAGGTATGTATCTCAGGAAAGTGACTGACTGTAAGATTTTTGACTATGCTATGTGTTTCATTAATTATAAAGTTCAACCTCAAATGAGATGAAAAAGAGAAATACTTGTTCTGTTCCTCAGCTATGGGTGTTCTTGTCTACAAATTCTGGATTGGTGGTTTGGGGTTTTTTTAATAGTGCAGTAAAACATTTACGATCTTCTACTGCATATGGTTGGTTGGTCAGTCTAAGCTACCTTCCCTGAGAACCTATGGTAACTGACAACTGATTCTGTGGAATACTGTATAGAGAATAATATTAAGAAAATTCTTCTTTGTTTCAGAGACTTATGTTTGTATTCTGTAAGGATGTACATATATGTGTTAGCCCAGCGTTGAAATTGCTGGATCTTGGAAATTTGACCAGCAGACACCATGGGATGTGTGGGCCTTGAAGTTAGCCTTCAGGTTTTTATAATATACATGTGTTAGTCTGCTGTTCAGAGGGGGTGCTGGTGCCCACTTGAATATTAAAGAAAGAAGTTTCTGCTATTTCAGTGGATGGTGTAAAGGGTTTATGCATCTGTGATTACATATTGGTCATTTTGGGATTATTTGCTTGCGTTCTGTATGATGGACAGGGACTGGGAAGGAGAATGCTGCATTAGCATATTTTCAAATGTAGGCCTGCAGTTGGAGATAAGGCTTATTATGTAGTGGCTTTTTATTCCTGTACAAAGCTGAAAAAATGTATGTATTTCACCTTCAGTACTCTTAATTATTTGGCATTTACTGTGTTTTTGTAATCCATGTTGTTAAATAATCAAACTGCATAGAAAATTCTTTGATAATGTTACAAATGTTACATTTTCTTGATAAATACCATTTTTTCCAGGGGTTTAAAACTCAGGTAATATATTTTTAGTCATTGCAGTTTCACTGTACCTTAACTTTCAGTTGGTTTGAGAGAGTATTCTGATTACTGTACATTCCCTTGCAGAGGGAGACTCTGATAACTACATTGCTTATTACAGAAGAGCCACAGTGTACTTAGCCATGGGCAAATCTAAAGCAGCAATTCGTGATTTAAGTAAAGTGGTTGAATTAAAGCAGGACTTCACAGCAGTAAGTATTACTGGAATTGAAAATTGTTCAAGCGTAAAAGACCTGCTTTGAAGACGGTTGTTTTTTCAGATTTTCCTAGACAGAAATGGAAAATATATTATCACTCAGAAGGCTTTAAATAGGATAAAATAATAGCAATGGTGTATGTGCTTAAATCTGCAACTATGCTGAGTAAAGTCTAGCCAGTTATTCTAACAACTAATAGTCATTTAATTAAGTTTGTGTTCCTCATGGGTTTGTGCTGAACAATTTCCTACTCTCACTTGTGGTTATTCTCCTCTCAGTCACCAAGGCTATGCCCTCTGAGAGCGAAGGGGGGAAGAGAGTGCACAGATGCCTCCATTTTTCCTCTGTCTTAATCAGCATTTGATTTGCCTAATCTCACTGCCTTCCTGTGGGATTGTTGCAAATTCTGATTTACTTAGCCCTTGCTCACTTCTGCTTACCATACGTGGAGACTGCCTCATTAGTTGGAGACTGATGCTGGAGTCCTCTCCATCTGATCCTCTGGTCTCCCTTTTCCATGGACAATGGCATGCCCTGTACATCTTACAATAAAAGAGCAAATGTTAAATTCATTGCTGTATGAAAATATTCTTATCGTAAATCATAATCTTCTCAATCATTAACAGCTTTTTTTTTACTAGCTTTTATTATTCTGAACGTATAGCAAATTATTTATTATTTGTACTTATTTCTTAAAATCTATAAGCAGTTGCAGTGGTGTGGTGTAAGGTAAACATTCACTTTCTTTTATTCAGCTCTTCAAATGAGAAGAGTTATTCTTTCCATGAGTTGCAGCTGCTCATAAAAGCTGCGGCTGCTTTTTTCTCTTCTGTTTTGGTGCAGAGTGAGCCTTTGCCATCAAAGAGGCCTCCATAAGAATGTTGTCAAATTGAGAAGACAAAGAAGGGGTGTTGTGATCTATGTTTCAGCTTGTTAGCTGTAGGAAAATGAAACTTTTTTTTTTCCTGCTAAAGGAAAATGCAGCCTGTTTTTATACATTGCTGAACTCCAATTTGTAAATCACAATAAATTATGTTTCATTTCAGGCAAGATTACAGAGAGGACACTTACTGCTCAAGCAAGGAAAATTTGATGAAGCTGAGGATGACTTCAAAAATGTGGTAAGTTGGAAGACTAAGTCGAATTGCTTTTAAGTGCTTTTAAGGCTGGGTTCTGAGCCGAGGTCTCATCTCAACTCTGATGCTCTAGAGCATGTGTGTATATTTACCTGGGTTTGTCTGCCCTGTTCTTAAAAATTATTGTAGCTAAGCTACCTTGTATGAGTAAATGACTGATAATGTTGCAGTGTTGTGATGAAGATGAAATCAGAAGGTGTTGCATGAAGTAGCACAGTAGTTTGAAAAGTCTATTTTTTTGGTGTGCCTGGAACTTCATGGTCTCTGCTTGATGATGCCTATACTAGGGAGCAATCTTCATTTGGAAAGAAAGATAAGAGATGTGGGACTCAAAGTATGTAATTGCACCCTGCTTTTCATCAATATATTTAGGTCACCCTGGGAAATCATTAGGAGCCTCATGGGTCAACCTTTGAAGGTTCCTATCTCTTTGCACTGATTGCAGAAAGATCCTGGGCTTCTAATTTAGTCTCTGGGCTGTTAATGAATATCAATATTCTGCATCTGCCTGTGTTCTTATCTGCAAAGGAATTCTCCATCTTTTATGAATTGGTTGGCAGTACTTTATTTTCACGATTAGGAAGTGCCCAGTTTCTATACAAATACAGCTGTGTATTACCCACCTAAAACTCACTTGGGTTGTTTTAATTTCAGTACTTTGTATATATTTGCCTTACACTGCAAAAGTAAACTGATGTAACTTCAGAGAATATGTGAAACTTGTTTCTCTCTGTTACAAAAGAATTCTGTAAGCATGAGAGTAAATAAGTTCTTATTCTTGCTTACTCTTGAAGAGTTGATAGTTTGAAGAGCTTACATGTCCATTATGCCAAAACAAACAGAATTTGTGCATGCGACTGCTGCTGTCTTGTTTTTCTTAGAATGTGATGGAGAAAGCATGTCTGCGTTGCAGATGACGTATGTTTAATGGAAATCTTACTAATGAGTATGTAAGACAAACCCCCTGTTAGACTGTATGCTCTGCAGGGCAGCTGGGAAGAATGGCTCTTGCAGGTAGAAATGCACCAGGCAGCCTTTGTGTTTGTAGCAAAGCTGTATTTTGAAATTCACGTAGCGATGGCTCCTCCTCCGGCAGCCCCAAGAGCCATTGGGTGATGTCAGGGTTGATTCTGAGTCTGTGCATGTGTCTCTTTGAGGTTGCTGTTTCTTGGATGCTGCATATGGAAGTGCTTTTCCAGTCAGCTGTCAAGTAGCTGCAGAAATTTAGATTGCTGCCTTTTGGTCAGTCAAATAGTTTCAGTCTTCACTCAAGTTTTAAATCTGAAGTAGAAAAGAGTTTCTTCTCAGAAGCTGACTTGCGAAGATACCACATTGATCCTAAAATCTTACTTCCAGTTTCCTTGGTCCCATGAACAATATTGTTTATGTATTTAGAGAATAAGGCAGGAAGTCTCTTTTGCAGAGCACAATTTTCAATTAAGTACAGTATATTCAAGCAAAATAAGCCAATATTAAAGTAATCCTTTGTAATAGATTATTTTATTCATATGTGGGAGGGCATTAAGTTATCATACGTACCGTGACTTAAGTAGAATAAGTTCTCATATATATATATATGAGAAATTCCCCTTGTTTTCTTCTAAATCTTTCAGGTAGTCAGTCTTATTATACCAGTTCTCTGTGTGTCTAAAGTACCTAGTTTACTCTGACAGAGTATGTTTATATCTAAATATGAAATTGCATTTAGTTTCAAGATGAGAGAAAGTCAGAGTCACTGTGAAATGTGTTTTCACATTTCACATTCTGTGTTTCTTTGGGGTGTTTTCCTATGTGAGAGGAGAGGAGGAGGAAGGCTGTTAAGGACTGAGTATCTTTCCAATAAATTTCAAGATTTTTACATCCAGACTCTACCTTTGCTACTAAAAGTAACAGGAAGCAGGAGGAAGAAGTTGTGCCTTTAAAGAAAAGTTCCTTCTACTACTAGGGCAGATTCGACCCAGAGAAATGCTAATGGGATCTCAGTAGCTTTTAGACTAGAATTTAGTGTGGACTTGGATATTTAAAATTGCATATTTTACATGTGAACAGAGCATGTAATCTATGATTCTTGCTCTTTAGCTGAGTAAGTGTAGGTCAGGGTATGAACAGCCCTTTAGCCTCTCACTTTGAGCTGCATTACCCGCTGACTAGAATGCTCTCATTCCGGGTAAGCATGTAGCTCATGGGCAACCTTTGGTGTCCAAATTTGGTTCTAAATTACAGAAAAGCTCTGGCCATCCTGCATTAGTAGTGCATAGGCTATAAATCTGCAGTCACTGTAAGTCAGTAAGCACGCAGCCATCTGGCCATATGTTTGAGTCTGCAGAAGTTGAATATCGTGGAAAAATGGGGTGGAAATACTGTATTTAAAAAAACAAACCAAATCCCCACCCCATCAATCTCCATTCATTGAAACGTTCACTGAAGTATTAATTTTGAAGAAAAATAATTCACTTCAATGTGCAGGGTTTTGGGATATTGTCTGGAGTAGGTAGTCCCAAGGATGTCATGTGCTCAAAGAAATTAATTGCAGTCTGTCAAATATGAAAGTTTTTTTTACCTTCTGTGTTAAGCTTTTTCCTGAGGAAATACTTGTGTAGATGAGATGGGCTTTCTTCTGGTAAAGCCAGCCTTCTTTGAGGTAGATTGTATGTCTGTGAATGATAGTAGATGTGTTATCTCTTGTGTCATTTAATGCAAATTGTTTGGGTTAGGTGGTGACTTTAATGGAGTAGATCAGATAGTTCCTCATTTCTGAGTTGTAGAGACCAGGTTAGGGCATGGACTTGGACTACTTGAGGATAAACATGTAAGAGTGAGCTAGTTTCTAATTCACTAGATGATTCTTGCATTATAAGAGTCAGTGTCACCAGTGTTAATTTCTGTGCCAACCAGAACCTGCAGGGTGGTTGGAACGAGCTGTCTGAAAAATGCTGTTTTCTTCTAGCATATTCCAGAAATTTGGTGAATCCCAGTGGAGACTAACAAAAGCATTTTTTTTCTTCCATCTCTGCTCCACTCTCTCTTAGAGTTGTGTTCCTCAAAAGGGATCTCAGCAGTTTAGTAGATACAGTCATTTTTGAGGGGGAGAAAAAAATTCAGCCCATCTTAACAGAGGGGAGGATGGCAGGTAAACTTTCCCAGCTTTTAACAGAGGCAATTTTCTGTACAGCTTAAAAGAGTCATTAAAACTATTTTTTGTATACACTAAAGGATAGTTTTGCTATTATATGATTGTGGAAAGAAAAAAAAAAAATCCATACCCTTAAATTCTTTCTGCACTTTCTACATAGGCAGTGAGGCTGCCTGATTGCAAAGGAACTACTTTCAGGATCAGAGCCTCTTGAGATCCCAGCCTTCATGCCTTATTTTTAGATTGCCCTTTTTTTTTTATCCTCCTCTGCACTTCAGTGTTGGCTGAAAGATAGGATTCTGATTTCTGCCTTGACATGTTAAGCAATACTACATTTCTAGAAACCTCTCCTTATGGTCAACAGATGCACCAAGCTGATGAAATTCCTTACATGGGACAGGATTTGGTTTTTGGTGTGGTTTTCTTTTTTTTTTTCTGTGTAGTGATACAGTATGCCAACTCATTAATCTTGAGAAGCTCTTTGGCTTCTTCCTTTGCAGCTGCCAGTTTGGAAATCTAGAACTAGAGAGTAATAAATAACACTTTCAACAGGTGTCAGCAGAGGGGTCTAATTCTTGTGGTCAGAGTGCCCAGGATGGGACAGGGATTAAATCAAAGTCCTTAGGTGGCTTTAGAAAGGCATTGCTCACAGTATATGAATAGTATGTATTTCTCTGCTCCAGCTTTGGTTGAGTGTTTGTGTGCTTTAATGTCACGTTCCTTCTGATTTGGGTAGTAGTTTCTGAATAATCGAAGTCAACAGGACAGATCTGTGGGAATATCAACGTTCCTGCCTAAGGCTTCCATCCATGAAAGCTCTGAAATGTATATTTTCTCTTTAAGCATGTGATTTTTAGTGAAAATAGAAGGAATATTGATATACTTTGGTTGGTGGAAAGCTTTCTGAAAAGGTGATAAAAGTGATGCAAGTCCTGGCAGCCCTTTGTATATGCTTTGTAGTATTGTCTGTGCTTGCATCCTAGAGAAAATGACAAGCATTATGAGTGAATTCTGCTGAATTCTGCAGAAGGCACGAAAATAGAATCATAGAAGCGTAGAATGGTTTGGGTTGGAAGGGACCTTAAAGATCATGGAGTTCCAACCCCCCTGCCATGGGCAGGGACACCTCCCACTAGAGCAGGTTGCTCAAAGCCCCATCCAGCCTGGCCTACACAAAAATAGAAGAGAACTTCTGCCTAGTGTGTTGGAAAGTTGTCCTATTTCTTTTAAATTCTCTTCTTTTTTTTTTTTTTTTAGAATGTAATGTTCAAAGTTGCAGTTTGTTGGAATAAATACTGTAAGTTGAGGCGTCCTAAATAGGCAATTCCAGCTCCCTTGGAAGCATAAACACTTAAAAGCTGGAAACTGAAGGCACCGCTCCCAGCTCCACTAGATGTCAGCCGAGACCAAGTGACTGGGCTACATCTACATCTGCAAATTCTTATTTTCTGAGCTAGAGAAGCCATCAGCTGTTGCAAAATAGACTGGCCAATAGTTTTGCATGGCTGACTGGTATGTGTAGTAATACTCTTTTGGATGTAGGTGGCGGAGATTTTTGTACAGGGCAGGCAGCTCACCTGATTTGAGTAAGTGACTAGGCAAGCTTGGCTTGGGTATTTAAAACTCTTTTAACCAGATCGTAGTAACAATAGGTTGTTTACAGATACATTCTTCTGTGGTACTATGGTCATCTGTAGCTTCCTGGGTAAAGAATAAAAGGTATTGAAATATCTCATTGCTTTTTTTCATCTGTCTAACATTATGGCTGTGTTACTTAATATATTACTCTGCCAGTGCAGATCTTTCCTTTGTGTACTGTTCTCGATTGTGTGGGTGTCTTGATCTTAGATAACACAAACCACAGAGATTCCTTCAGTTCCCCTCAGAATGTTTTTCACGAGCCTAATCCATTTCTCTTCATTGTTTCTTCATTGTACTTACCAGTTTGAAAAGCAAGAAAATAAAACAGCTTTAGTATGTATAGATGTATGTCTATATTAGTGGCGCTGGACCACTGTAAACAAGGTATAGAAACAGGTATAGAAACCATAACTGTAATGTTATGGTTTAAAAACAACAGTCTTTATGAGATTTTCAAGTTGATGGTGTCTGGTTATTATACGTACTAAGAATCTGAAATGCTACAGTTGAATTGCCTGTATCTTTAATCTATTTTCTTTGAGAGTATGGATTTTGAGTTGTTGGTTGGTGGGGTTTTTTTCCCCTCAAGATTGTAAATATTCTTCATGAGAATTCTTGTACTAAATGCACAACTTTTTACTGTATTGTTTATGGGCCGTTGCACAGGAAGGAACCATGTTGCTGGTCCAGAGGGCATAGTTGTAAGATACACACAGGTGCCTCACACTGCAATATATTAATCAATTCAGACTGGCACGTGGCATCATTACAATAGCATCATCCAATACAAAATGGGGATGGATCCTGTGTAGTTCAACGTTAGATGATCTTAAAGGTCCCTTCCAGCCTAGGCAATTGTATGATTCTATGATTAGTCTTGGTTCAGTGTTTTGTCACGGATGATATGCAAGCTTGTCAGTATCAATGTCCTTGTATTAACAATATTTTTCTGAACTAGTACTGCATTGTATTTTTCATGTAGTCTTGTGTGTGGCTGGTGTAACTTCTGTGTATGTTTATAAAAGCCATACTGGTGGACTTGTGAAATAGAATGAAGGGAAAGGGTGTTTGTCATGTTGCTTCTTGAAAAGCAGCATTTGAGAACAACTTGAAAATCGGAGTTGGTTAGCTTGTTAAAATGCTTTTTCCATCAGAAAACTTTCAAATACTGGATGCTTGACTGCATCTACTAATACCTTTTCCCGCTGTCTTGGGTGGAGCAAGGAAATCTTGCAGAGTTTTGAGTCAAGTTCTTGAGATAAAGTTTTGGAAGAACCAAGTTTCCTCACTGACAGTGAGGGGGAGAAAGATTCAGGTGTGCGAATGCTCAACCTGATAAACTGAGTGGGGATAATGATTTTGTTCCCTTTAATCTTTCTTATTTAGGAGCGTGGGGGGGGAAAGAAGTGGGGGTTTGCTTACCCTAGGGTGTGTTTCTTTCATATGCTGAGATTAGGCTATACAATAAAGCAACAACTATAGTAGTAAATCTATGATAAAGAATTACTTATGATAACAAAGCCATTCCTGTGTAATGGCTTTTTTGTAGTTTTCTGTGAAGGAATTAAGTGTGGGGGTGGTAGGGGGGTTGGTAGTGAGTGAAAGCTGCTGTTAACAGATGGCTAGCTCTTGTTGCTGCAGTTTAAACTGCAACTAAATTAATGTTCTAATCTTAATGTAGTAAAGTGCAAAGACAGCAGAGGGTACTGTGCTGAGAACGTGTTCCCCAGTAGCAGCCTGCTCGTCCAGCAGAATGTAGCTTTTGACTTTGTGCCTTGGGGACACTGATGAAGTGTGTAGAAGAGTGTTAGGTTTGCCTTAGACCTGCATTAAATTCAGAGGGGTTTCTTAATATTTGCTCATTTCTTGGAAGTCTTTGTGCAAGCAGTTCTCAGTTGTCACCCCCCAAGCCTTCTGCTCCACAGGAAAAGGAGAAATAATTGAAATGTGATTTGTTATTGATAGTGATGTGACAGCCCTCTGATCACAGGGCAAAGAGACCAAAAAAAATAATTGGGAAGTAAACCAAAATGAGAGTATCAAACAACTCTATCATATTTCCAGTTGTTTTTTCTAAGAGCTGAATGAACAGACTTCTTTCTGCTTTAGTTAACATTACTGATTAAAACATCATAGCGATACACTAATTACTAACTAAAATTTTTTTAGTATATTATTTTCATCATACTGTAGGACACAAATGCTTGATGGCTTTAGTTTGAATGGTAGCTTGAAAAGTTTCCCTTTCTTTGTTATCTAGTTTGTACTACGTAAAATTATCTAGTGTGTGTGTCACTCACATGGTTTTTATTACTATCAGTCATGTCTGTATGATTATAGTATTGCTTTTCCTATTTCACTGTATATGAAAATTCAGTTCAGCTCCAAGTAAATCATGAGAAACATACTGTGTGTCTGAGGAGGGAATGTTACCATGAGATAAGTTTAAATGGAAGCATAAAGCTTGTCCATAGCAAAAGCTCTTAATTTTTGAGAGGAAAATGCTGAGAAATTGAGGGAAACATTAAGCAAGTCAGCTGGAACTGCAGAGTTCAGAACTTCAGAGAGTTTTGTAGTCTTGGAACTTTGAAAATCAAAGGAGCAGAAATTTGCCTCTACTACAAGCTCCAGATTTGGGGGAGAAAGAGGCTGCACAGCATCAGGAGTTTATAGGCAGTTTCTGTTCTAAGCAGAAGAAAAGCTTTTTGGGACTCGTATTAGGAACTGGTGTACAAAGAAGAAAGCTCTTTGATCACATACTCTCCCCTTGCTGAAAGACAGTGTAGTGGATAAAGGAGAATTTTCAGGTGTAGGTACAACTTGTTTTTTTGCCAGAGTAAAATAAAACAACTGCATAAGGTTCAAAAAGACTTAAAATGAAGAATCTAAGACAGAGGTGGGACCTGTGCATGCTTTTCATGTTGCATTTAGGCTCTTTCCTTTCATATACCTAAGTGTTAGAACCAGGGGAAGTTCTGAGGGCTAATGTTGAATTATATGGTGACTTAAGCACAAAATACAAGTGTTTGAAGAACTTTCTGATGAGAAAAAGGTAAGAGGCCCCTTCAAGATAAAGGAAGAAAGAAAAAGTACTGGATGACTTTAAGGACTCAGTAACTCCAGTCACCATTCTGTGTACAAAATACTGTAGTGCAAGTTTTGATTTTTAAAACAAACAGATGAATAAAAAATACATAATCAGGTCCTGCTGATGTGTCTCATTTAAAACTCTGGAACGAGTGTGAAGTTACTGCCTTGTTCAGACTACACTAATCTTACAAATGGCTTCCTGGCTTTGGAAGGGAATGGCTGAGATTCTTCCTGGGTGGTAGCAGTTCCCCGTGAGATTTTGGGGGTTTTTTTCCCTGAAAAAATTAAGTCAAATACAATGTAACCCTTTCTATGTGCTCAGAGAGAGGGGTTTGAGAAATCAGAGTCTTTGTAGGCAAAACTTCAGACTTGTTTAAAACTACAGATGAAGCAAATGCATAAATGCCCAGCTGGTACCAGTTGAGCCTTCCCCTCATCCATAGCATCTTAACTTACTGCTGTAGCCACTCTTTCTGAGGAAAACTTTAAGCAGCTTAACAGTATACTGTCTATGACATTGCATTTGTTTCTGTCACTAATTGATACACACATATTGGGCATAACGTGAAATGTGGTTATGCCATGGGATATTCTTTCTACTGATGCAGAGGAATCCTGTGTTCAGTAATTTTCTGCAGGGAGATAAATTAAATTAACTAGGCTCCGACTGAGAGGTCCATGACTTCAGAGTCAGTTTAGGACAGGAGGGACAGCTCTTGTGTATGATGTGTCTGATGGTGAATGATCAGGTGTGGTGAGGGGAGGAATTAGTTTTCTCTGATTTCGGACAACTTGTATTGAAGCTAAAAGAATCTCTCTTTTTTTTTTCTCAAGTTTGGAGTTGGAAACATTTTCAGTGGAATTTTACAACTAATCTTGCTTTATTTGCAGCTTTAGTCAGTTCTCCATGATATGATTATTAATGGGACAAAAAGAGATCCTTGAACAAGCATTTCAGTGTGTCTCCTTGTTTGCAGCTCAAATCCAATCCTAGCAGTAATGAGGAAAAAGAAGCCCAGACTCAGCTGACAAAATCTGATGAGCTACAGCGCCTGCATTCACAAGCATTATCTGCCTACCAGCGAGAGGATTACGTAGCTGCTATTTCTCTTCTTGATGAAATCTTGGCAGTAAGTGTTAAGTAAAATGGTACTGTGAAAGGGAAGTAACAGCTTCTGACATCCATGTATTTTTGTTTAATAACTTCTTAATAACTTCTGAGAGAAAAAAAAAGTTTGTGTAATTGGCTCAGTTTTGCTGAGCACCATGAGTCCATAATGAAGTTGGAGAGTGGAGAATGCTGAGTACTAGCTGCAAAAAAATAAAAATAATAGCTTGTGGTTCAGGTTAAAGGTACAGCTTCAGCCAGCCTTCTGTTACAGATAAATTTCGTGATTATACTTTCCCATTTTTCCACAGTTCAGTGTTCTTGGAGAAGCTGAGGAAAAAAAAGTTATTGTCAAAACAATGAAGTTTTGCCAAATATAGGAGGTGTAAGTTTCTTAATCTAGAGTTTTCATTGCCTATATGCAGGCAATTTTTGTGAGAATATGAAGAAACAAAAGATCAAAAAAAATAATCACAAAGTTAAAAAGTATGTAGCTATTTTCATTTTCAGCTTGTACCTTGGATATCTGTATTTGTCGAATCTTAATTGGTGTAGGTAGCCTGACAGCATAAAGGTCAATAAATCAATTGTGGGTATTTTATATATCGTACAGAAATGTGTTCAAAGATAGTAAACTCCTATGAGTCTTCACATCCAGATTAACGCTGTTGACTTGGAATTTGTAATGTTCTAGCTTCTGGTGAAGAAACTGCTGAAGTGGAGGTTTGTTTAGGGGGAGGGAATGTGGAAAAGCAGAAGAGCCTTGTTCTTGAAAATGATGATTTACAAACAGATTATAAGATCTGGAATAAATCCTCTAAAAAAAAAATTACTATAGGCATTTCACTTTAAGTAATTATTCTTGCCATACTGTCACGTTACTCTTTCTGTATGTATCTTTAAAATCCAGATACTAAGGTCAAGTCTTGCGTAGCTGAATCTTACCCACGGGCATCTTTCTAGAGGACAACTGACAGCTTGGTCCTTGCTGTTCATTACCCTTATTCTTTTGGGAAGATATAATAATTTATGATTCTGATATCCTTCCCTGGAGGCTCAACAGACTGTCCCAGTTTAAGCAGTGCCAGTAGATTTAATTCATCTCCCCGCATGAGCTCATCGAATCATTTACAAATTTTTCAGGCCTTTGTTTTCTCTCTGGGCAGGTGCATCACAGCATCCACCAGGAAGCAGAGATGCTAATTTCGTGTGCTCTGCGTGCAGCTTGAACCTTATGCTATTGCAGTTGGCAAAGTAAAATTGAACGGGATTTTTCTTTTGTTGGGGAGGAGGAAAACAAGTGAAGTGTTATGGACCAAAACCAAGCTTTAATTTTGATCTCTCAAGGTTTGTGTTTGGGATGCAGAGCTACGGGAACTTCGAGCTGAGTGTTATATAAAGGAAGGGGAACCAAGCAAAGCCATTAGTGACTTGAAAGCTGCTGCCAAACTAAAGAATGATAACACTGAAGCCTTCTATAAAATCAGCAGAATATACTATCAGCTGGGGGACCATGAATTATCACTCAGGTAATTTTACTGTTTGCTATTACAAATCACATCTCATTACAATTGAGATAGAAAATGGGATGATATAGTTCGTGATAAACAGTGAAATATCTGTTGTCTGGTTTTTGGGTGGAGTAGCAACTCCAGTCTGGATCTGATAAAGGGAAGCTCCTTTCCTGAAGTGAAGAACTGGCAGAGAAGACTCCATGTTTAGTCTTTTCAGACGAGCTTCAGATGGTTTCTAGCATCTTGTTTACTTGACTAGAAGCCACAGTGCAGGTCCATCAGAGTTAATTACATTTACTGTCTTTTATTGTAGTTCTCCATTCTAGAAGAAAATGCTTTCAACTTGTTTGGTGGGGCCTTTTATTTAAGTTTGAACTTCCATTTAAGTTAAGTTTACAGTGCAAATGAAAAATCTGTACGTTAATTCTGAAGGGTAGATTTTTAGTTTCAAGAGTGGAAACAAAAGGTTAAAAGCTTAAGAATAAATACAAAGTAGAAGAGCACCCCAGTACAAGGAGGTGGGGATCCAGAACTATCAGTATTTCGTTCTTGCAGTGTCCAGTATTTTGGATGATTTTTTTTTTCTTAATGTCCTACCCTTTTCTTCATATTCAGTTAAGTTTAAGGTGTTATTCCTATACATCCCTAGTCAGTCCTGCAGATAACTGCCCTTGCCAAATCCAGGATGTTAACTTTGTGCACAGCTGGATGAGGCTGTGCATATGGGAGGCTTCTGTGCAGCTCATCTCAGATGTGCTACCTGCATCTCCAGCCTCCATCTAAGACGGTTTCTGCCACAGAATCTGTTCAGTAAGAGGTGAAGGGAACTGAAAAAAGCCTGGGTTTCTTTTCTTGGCAGTGTATGACAAAGGCTGGTGGATGCAAGCTGTGTGTGATTAAAACTGCAAAAATTCATTTTATAGCTGGGCAAAAGTAAACACCAAATAACTAATTGATAGAAAATTAAGGAAGTGTTGGATAGATGAGGGGGCAGAGAGGTGGATTGAGTCCTGGTTGTGCGACAGGACTGAGGGTTCTAATTAATGGAGCAAGGTCACGTTGGAGGCCTGTGACCAGTGGTGTCCCTCAGGGGTCAATACTAGGCCCAGTCCTG